>CM060958.1:30645364-30863706 GCA_030765055.1 Mantis religiosa | reverse complement strand
CAATTAGAACAAAAATAGTAATAAATAATCGTTGCATTGAACAGGTAAGCCATCTTAACTACTTGGGAACTGGTGTTAGTTATGACAAGAAGTTTCAAAGAGTGTGTGGAACAATAAATAGAACATTCAGAAACAAAATACGTAAAGAAACAAAATTAAAGTTCTACAAAAGTTATGGCTGTACCTATACTGACATACGGAAGTGAGACTTGGACGTTAACTAAAAAGCAACAGAGTAAAATACAGGCTTCAAAAATGAAATTCTTGAGAAGTGTGAAAGGATGCACGAAGAGGGACTTAATAAGAAATGAAAATATAAGAGAAGAGGTGGACATTTTTAGTATGAATGATAGGTTAAAAGATCTCAAACAAAAATGGAAGGAACATGTTGAAAGAATGCCAGATAATAGACTTACAAAACATATATTACAGTATCATCCTAAAGGTAGGAGATCGGTGGGTAGACCCAGGAAACGATGGCTGGAGGACTTCGAAGGCGGAACAGGCACTTGATTGCCTATGCCATGAACTGAAGAAGACAAATGCTTTCTCTTTGTAACATTAATATTAATTTATTAACTGTAACATAGCCGTCATTTATCCGTTGAAACTGCTTCATAAAAATAGTTCTGAGATAAGTACAATATTTATTTTAGGTTAGCGGAATAGCGGAGGACTTACGGGACGATTAGACTGAAACATAAAACAGTTGCCGTAAGCGAGATGCATAAAACCTTTAATTCTCATTATCCTTGACAGAATATGAATTTCTTCTTGCCCGCTACAGTTAGCCTTAATATGCTGCGAGGGATATTCATATGCGAGTAGGTGCTTCTGCATGCAATTCAGGTAGGAGTCCGGAGGTAGGTCATGGATCTATGTACCACAGCCCTCCCCATCGTATGAAGGATTGTCTCGCGGCCCCCATTTCCATTCTTTATGTGATTCTTTCTAGACACATCCCAGATGGTATTAAAATATGGCCGTTACATGTACCACATTAAAGTACCCATGAAAAGGAAGATGAAGGAGAAGTTTGTAGTCCTCCTTCCGGCTCCCTTTTGCTATCTCATCAACCGTAGAGGGTCTTGGAAGAAAACAGCGCACCTGGATATAAATAAGTTGTGGGCCAGGTTACTTTATTACACACTTTGGCTTTATGTGGATTAATGTTCGGGATGGCGGGGGAATTGAGACTTATTTTCATGGTCCAGGTATCCGGCTTTTTTATGTCTGTCCTTTCGGCTATATTTATTTTCCTTACTCTTGTGCCGGTTGCCAGGTAGATAGCTCTTATGAGTGCTAGTATGAATGCATTAATACACTCCTTCTTTTGTAAGTGTAGAGGTATTTAGTTAATACGGGAACAAGTAACGTACAGATTCAAAATAAAATAACTATGGTACGTGTTACAATACAGAGAGAAAGTTGGCAGGGTCACTATAATTGAAAGCTATTTCCGGAAAGTTATGCATTGGTCTGCTGGAGAAAAGTATTGCAGATGCTGCGGTGGTGATCTTCCCTGCCGCGATCGAAGCATTCTTAGAGTAAGTTTTGCTGCCTCTAAAGCGTAAAGGGTCAACGGATATTCAGACAGTAAAAGCATACCTTAAAACTAACCAAATACCCCTAAGAGGAACAACGCCTTAAGTAAAGGAGTTAGCTTGGAGTGGGCAAAAAATGACATAAACAGAGTATACCTATCTACAAGGGCTGTTACCTTCACGTGAAACAAACACGTCTTAATAGTTTCATTGTTGGTACTCCTGGTTCCCACCTGTGAGAACCAGAAATGTTCAGACACTTTCAGTATCGCCTACCGCTGCAATGGAGGTAACATGCGAGGAACAATATGTCGCTTTGAAATTCTGCTTTCGTCTCAACAAATCTTCAGTTGATGCTTATATAATGTTATAGGAGGCCTATGGAGAGTCTGTTCTTCCCTACTGCACAGCTCGAAGGTGCTTTAACATGTTTAAAGAGGGGAGACACTAAATTTCAAAGGAAGGTGGACCCGGTAGTCCAGTTATTGTTCCTACGGAAGAAAACATCAACACTGCTGCTGCCATTGTGAGAGAGGATCGACGATTACCTTAAGATCACTTTCTTAAATACTGAACATTTCATTGGGTGCCACCCACATGTTGGTGACAGAAACATTACACATAAGACGTGTTATATATATATATATATATATATATATATATATATATATATATATATATATAATTTACGTCCTCCAACGTTAAGTCATATCGGACGATGAATGGAATGGGTGGAATGATGCTCAAATAAGCCCAGGGTCCATAAAGCTTGGAGTTACCCAACATTCGTCTTTCAGGATAAGGGAAAACCCCGCAAAAACCTTATCCAGGTAACTCACCCTGACCGAGATTCTAACTCGGGACCTCTTGAGCGTGAGGCAGACATGCTACCATCACGCTACCAAGGCGGGCTGAGACATGTTTGTGCGCGATGGGTTCCAAGACTGTTGATTCCCGAACAAAAGGACATTCGCATGCAGGTCTACATTCAGTTAAAGTTGATGTTAGAGAAAGATCCGGAGTTTCTTTCAAACGTAATCACTGCTGATTAAGCTTGCTACAGCATTTTGATCCAGAGAACAAACAGCAAAGCTCATTGTGGAAATTTCCTTCATCACCAACCCCCAAAAAAGCAAAAGTGGTTGCTCCTGCTGGGAAAGTTATAGTCATCTCATTCTTTGATATTCATGGAATGGTTTATCAGCATGTTGTACCTGCACACACAGCAGTTACTGGACAATACTACAGGGAAGTCCTGAGAACATTGGAAGTCCATACCAGGCCTAAAAGAACACATTTCCGTGAAGCAGGCTGGATGCTGCACTACGATAATGCTCGACCGCATATTGCCAATGTTGTTGCTGAATATCTTGCAAAAATCAACGTGAAGTGCATCCCTTAGCCTTCCTATAGTCCGGATATAGCCCTATATGTCTTTTTTCTATTCCCTAACTCGAAGAAACGCCTTCGTGGGAGGCATTATCCAAAATCAGAAGCAGTGGTGAAGGCTGCAGAGGCGATTTTGAAGGACCTCTCAAAAATGGTTTCAGCATGTCTTTGAAAACTGGCAGAAAATCTGGGACAAGTGCATCTCATTCAGGGGAGACAATTTTTAGAAGGAATATCAAAATTATAAGGATGAGTAAAGGTACGTTGTCAGAAAAAATTGTGATCATTCTTTGTTGAACAGCGCTCGTATTATAATCCTTGCAAAACTTAAAGGCATATGGAGGCAGACCGTACTGTAGACTCCAGCGAATCCTAAGTTTGCCCCTCCTACCAGCGCTGCCGAATGTGGTACACGCATCTCACGCGCCAGAATTGAGAACATTATCTTCATTAATTGGCTTGGATAAATATTTGAAAATAAGACACCAGTCTTATATTAAGAAAGAATTTTATTTTCTGATCATAACCGTACAAAAGCCCTGTCTCTACGATACTTAGAACGGTAGCGATGTACGTTTTATCTTCACATGGTTTTGGTTACCCTACGTCCGTCCATTCAACACAGACAAGCCTGAAAATACAACACCATTCCTTCCTCACAAACTTATCTCAAACATAAATAAACAGTGTACGTGCTGCATGCAGTTTGAAACAGACTGAGTTAATGTTCAGCTCAATTTCAGAGTAGATACGTGTTATTTTGTTAAGGTGAACGACATCTTTAAGTCGTGTGTCGAACTCGAGCTGAAATATTGTTAATATTACATTACGTTATTATTATACACTTATCTTTTCTCCAGTGTTTGTAAACCCAGTGCGTAAACATGTCCCTCAAATCTGGGACAAAGAATTTTGCCATCAACAAACGTCAAGTGATTCATTTTGAATTAAGCGCCTTCGTAGACAAAGACGAAGAGGAAGCCGTGCTTGCTATTCCACTACTGTGACGTGTGTCAAGGTAAGATTTTAATGTTTTAGGAATGTTAAATGTTTCTTTAATTACGGGAAAAATAAGCAAAACCTTTGCAGGTGTGTAAAACGTACTCTTATGTAATTGCATATTCGTTGTAGGTACAAGCGAGATAGAGGAAACCAAACTCTAAGTCATATGCTTAAACACAGCTCCCTATATGCGAACCCTGAAATTCTACAGTCTTTCCGTTACATCGCAAGAAATAACTGAATATCTACAGAACCTTAGAAATGATAAAATTAGTTCAAAATTCAAGCTAATTTTAAGAATTATCTGAAAATGGCTGAAATTCAAAAGATTATTTGAAATAAATGTGATTTCAGCAGTTCAATATTTTTATGGGGTAATATTGTGTTTATTGCCTATGATTACCCTATAATACATACAAAACTTCTTCTAAATAAGGGATATTTCATCTCGTATTACCAGAAAATTCAAGGTATATGTTGCATTTGTTATGTCGATATATTAACTAAGAAGAGAAGGTACTTTTCTTTAATGTTTCATGTCACAGCCCTGGAAGACACTGAACTTAAAGTTTGGTGCTTACTTTTCCTCTTTGAATTATGCTGTTCTCAGATATGATTCTTTTTAATACATACTTGTATACTTGTTTGTATACTTGTATGCATCTGTACTTGTTTGCACTCGTCTCACCATATTCTCTGATGTTTTACGGAGAGTACCTTCGCCAATGTTATTCATTTCGGTTCGAATGGATTTCTTGAGAACATCAATTGTCCGTGGCCTATTCTTGCAGGTTAGGTCAGGGGATCTGGGAGGGACACAGACCTTTTAAGGTTATTTAATTATCAAAGAAACTAGTTACAAGTTCCATGGTGTCATTAGATATATGGCACGTTGCTCCATCTTGCTGGAAATAACCTTCTCTCGATTCGATATCATTCAGCTGCTCCACACATGTCTTGAGGATAGCTATATAAACTTCAGTGTCTACAGTCGTATCAAAGAAAATGGAACCAACGATTCATAGATGCCGGTGGAGGACACTTCCAGCATTTCCTCTGAGATTTAAATAGTGTAATGTAATCTCCCAACTGTGTATTATATGCTTCCAAAGTTGCACGTGTGTCCTATTATTGGTTCAAAGGTTATGGCCTATGGAGATGGTTCAGGTGTATATGGATCACAATGTACATTTCTGGTATACAGTTTGAGTGAAATGATATACCTACTTTCTCCACTTACTTGGTACGTGGTAAGAAAATAAATGTAACTGTTCACCACTATAAAGTTTCATAAAACTACGGGATTACTTTTACATTCAATTATTCAAGATGTAAATGTTGAGTTCCTGCCCTTGTACACACTTCTCTCTTACGAACGCCCCTAAAGGAATTCTGCAGGTACTGTTCTGCAGTACCTAGATGGACGAGAAGGGTCGAGGGTGCTGTGCCGGACTTATTGTGTTTTATTACTAACATAAAGCTCTCCGGGTGCGCGCTGGCAAGGTTTTTGTATTACTGCAACCCTTCCTGACCCTTGCTTACCACCCCTATGGTGATTACTCCGCATTACTTTAATGATATCTAATCAATTAATAAAGGCGGGAAACAAAGGAGCGGCAGGAATTCCTGTTTGGTGTCCCCAGAAGCCAGTTTCTACAATGAGACCCTCGAGGCAGACTAAACATTCCTCCCTTTAGCACAGGTGAGGCACATCATCTCAGAAATGACAAAATTCCATTCCTTCGAGGTTTCCATAGAGTTATGTAAAACAATCAAAAGTTTCTTTCATAAAGGCATAGAGCATTCTAGATAGAGGTAATCTAGAAATCTAAGAATGTAGAATATCATTTGTTTTAACTCAACCTTAATGACACAATTAAAACACTCGACTAAAGATACTCGATGTAATATTTTGGCTTCGAAAAAATGGTTGATGTGTTATTCTCAAACCAAATCTCCTATAAATTCGCAGTTCATATGTTTCCTTCATTAACAAAGGAAAGTCGCTATGAAGTTGATCTTATATAACACGCTAGCGCTCTGAGGTAGCTTTGCTGTGGTATCTTTAGAGAGCAATGTCATTTGTAATTCACACTTAATATCTTTCGATATGGTATATAGTGGCAATGTGAAACTTTGCATTCATGTTGCTTACTCGGTGTACTCATCTTGGTGACATTACCGAAAATGGCGTGTTTATTGTGTTAAGATTTGCCCAAAATGCATTGCCAACCGGAATTTATGCAAAACAAAACTTGTGTAGTCATTCTAAACAATTTATAACGCTCAGGATATAGGAAAGTTAAATAGAGTGATTTCATCTTAACTAAAAATAAATAAGACTGCCTGACAGGCTACCTGAAGTCAAATGGTCAGTGTTTTGGTGCTTCTGCTCATAGGTCCCAAGTTATATTCCCAGTTGAAAAGCTTTCTTTAAACAGAATACTATCCTTCAGTTTTAAAGAGTGTGGGAGTGAATGTGTGTTTAAGAACAAGTAATAAAATACCTTTTTCTCTCGTTTTATTCGGAAGGGGGAAAATCATTTAAAGGCGACTATAGTCTACAGTTCAGCAAATAAAATCACTAACACTTCCACCTGTTCCTCATGCTAAAGTTCCCGAATTTGAATCTCGGTCATGGTGAATTATCTAAATAAGTTTTTCCAGGGTTTTCCCTTAACCTGAAATATGAATGTCAGGTAACTCTAAGTTCTATGGACCCTGGGTTCATTTGAGCACCATTTCACCCATACGACTTATGTTGGATGAAGTAAATCAAAGAAAACAAATGAAACAAACAAAAAGCAACGGAAACAGAGGGACAACACTTCTAACAGAGGAAGAATTAGATGTAATGTCACATGTAACGGGAAGAAGTTCAAGAAATTTGCTATCTGACTTAGCACCTAAAGCTATCACTTGTTTTATCTGCCTGGTACAGCATTTGTGGAAAAAATAAATGAATTGCTACAGGAGTATGCATTGTATAAGAGCATGCGACAGTTTGCAACTGTGAAATTTTCTAAATATGGCCATATGAAGTAACAATAATATTAAGAACGGAAGTGGATGCTATTGCAAGTCTTTGTTATTGCAATTAGGCTCTGCAGTCTGTGATGTGACGTCACTGTAAGGCTTACTGCGACGTAACCTAGATGATTTGGGAATTACCATCCTGTGAGGCGAAGAGTGAGGACAGAGCACACCCAACACTTGCAGATAGCGACCCAATGTACCACCAATACTCCCCGCACCACCCAGGGGCGAGAACTAAGCGAGCCAGCGGCCTGACGACCAGCACACAGCTGTTGTAAGGGAGTAAGGGAAGAAGGGTTACACAGAGCCGCATCGGCACTATCTGCTTGAACCTCCGCACTAAAAACCAAACCTGAGAGATGACAGTTGAATCAAATGGGAAAGGCGAGGAAATGAATCTATGGATTAGAGAATCCAGGCCTAGCAACAAGAGAAAACCATGTAAAAACCCCAGTCAGAGACTTCGGTCAGCGGGAATTAAACCCACGATCTGTCAAAAGTGAGCCCCAGACATATCACCTAACCCAGTCGTCGCTCGTTGATTACACTGGTCAACAAAAAAGTAATGTTTGAATGTTTCGAGCACATCATGAGGCAATTCCTACTAATTTTGGGTTGAGAAAAACAAATGACAATGAAAAAAATTTTATTAGCTCTAGTTTCTATGATATACGAAAGATGGAAGTATTACATATTAACGGATTGAGAGAAAATGATACATTTTATTTACATATATGCTAACAACAATGAAAGTGAATTTGATTTTTTTAACTGGTAATTACATGCTAAGAGTTCTAAATTGCTGGAAAAATACTTCGCAGATAGTCGTGTCTGAAGAGAATCATGTAGTGGTCTATTGACTTCGTCGTCTTTTAGCTTGCTTCTTTTGATGGAGTTCCGCAGAATCCCTATACAAAGACCAACAGTAATCCGCAAGCATTACTTCATTCCAAGGACCCTGATATCCTTGTTCAATAACGGAAATGTCCTGATGGAATCTCTCCCCATGTTCATCACTAACAGCTCCACAACTAGGAAGGAAAAAGTCTAGGTGGGAGTGGAGAAAATAGATCTTAAGGGACAAGTTGCATCCAAGGTTACGGTATTTTTGCAGGAGCACTGTCACCAAATGCTTGTAGGTGTCATCTCTTTTGCTGCCTAAAAATCCATGAACAACACCCTTGAAGGCTTCCAAAGCTTCCTTTTCTTTTCCCTCCAAAATTTGGCCAAATGCAGGATCCTTTACAAGTTCTCTTATTTTTGGTCCAACAAAAATGCCTTCCTTAGCTTTCGCATACTTAATTTCCAGAATTTCTCTCTGATGTTATTTGACAGGTGTGCCAACTCCCAAAAATATTCTCCCAAATTTAAAATCTTCACTCTAAAATATGAAATGTCACTTTATCTTCAAAACAAGAGCTAATCTATCATTTCTGGTGATTTTTTAATTGAGCAAATGGAAATACATGTAAATTCACTATTTTTAAGCCCGAAACATTTTCATTGTTGCCCAGTGTTAGTGCGGTTGACTAAGTTCGACGAGCTATGTCTGCTGGTCGTCTACTTGGCATTGTAATGAACAGTATAAAACAACACTGAATTTTTGTCACAGTCAGTCAAATCTGTCGAATTTACCAATGTTATAAAACATTGTAATCGCAAAATAATTTCTTTAATCTCGCTAAAACAGATTTGAGTGAACTTGTGGTTACCTCTAAGCCTACAAACTCAATTTATCTTTTGACAATTACTGACCAAAATGATGTCAAACGATAGGACTCTACGAGTGTCACTTATTGAACGTTTTCAAAGTGGCAATCGCCCTTCAAAATTGCCAATCTCGGTTTTTTCGATTTTTCGGATGTTCCTTTGGGATTCTGCTAAAGTTCTTTTATTTTCCCTAAACTACCCCAGTTGAGGCCAACAAAACAAAATTGTTCAAATCGCTCGAGCCGTTCTTGACCTTTTGCGAAACTAATGCACGCGATTGTTTTTTAAATACATATATGGATTACTCGACCATTTCGGTCGGGGATTCTTTCACTGCAGAAGGTACTTAAACAACGTTTTCAAAGCTTGGAGTTATGTTTTGGAGATGTTTATAATCCACCACAGGAGTTGCCTACTCACCTGGGAAAACAAAAATCACAAGGTTTTTAAATCGCTCATATAGTTCATTTCTGTTTATGTAGCCTTTATTGCTTCCCAACTATTTAGAGCTTCCAAAATTTAATTATGATAACTAGGTAGTTATTACAAATAAAGCGGGCCGAAATTGTTTCTTTGTAAAAGTCCTTTTAAAAGTCTTTCTGGCATCTTAAAAGCGTGACCGACTGTGGTGTAACTTTTGGTAAGTATCCAAGGCAAGGCCTTCTGTTCATTCAGTAACACAAAACTCCCTTTTTATTGTACCATAATTCAATTATTCTTTTAAGTATATTCTTTGCAACAGCTACCTCAGTGCTAGACAAAGGAATAAGAGGAAGACCTAGAATAATAGAGTAATGTGTCATTATGGAGGCAATATCAGACAGAAGCTTAGATAAAGAATACTTGAAATGCCTAAGCTGAAGTCACAGGAATAATTGAACTGCGGCAATTGAAGTGTTTCAGCTATCTCTGTGGCGTAGGCTTAATGTTTAGTGAAGAGGGATGCATAATTAATTGCATTTGTAATACTAAAAGCTTAAGAAGAAGCTCTTAAAGGGTGTTGTTCATTTGTAGTTTTTATATATGATATTATTAGCACAAGGTGACATAAAATCCTCAAACATTTAATGTTATTAGTTCTCCTGGAATTACCTGAGTCTCATAAGGTTAGATAAAAATATAAATAAGGCAATAAAACCTAAATTAACCCTGGAACATAACATAATATTTTATTTATTTCTTTAATTTGTGTAATTTTTCCACTTATTCCACTTCCACCTTAACTACTACTGATATATCGATGGCTTTTCACCTTTTCACCTTTATCTCGAATCCAAATGCTTATTATATGTATCACACATAGTAGTATCCTCCTTCACACTCCAAGACTGCAGAATAATTTTGTTTATTACCATTCCCACCCCAAGCCGCATAGCAGAAAGCCAGCTGAGCTAACAAGGGAACTATGACTATATGTACTTGCTTTAGAGTTTGATGGCATCACCTATGTTCTATGCGGGGCCTGTGTGCCAAAAATCGGGTACCGAGTATAGCTGGAAGTACCCGAAAATAAGTCCAGAATACATAGAAACCTATAGGCATAATAACACAACATTGTACGGGAAGGATTGTTTATCCCTGACGAACAGCGATCTACACTAGTGATGGGCAGAATCGAATGATTTTAAGAATCGAATACACTGTATTCGAATACTTTAAGGAATAGAAACTCATTCGGATGAAACCACTCGGATGACTTCATATGCTGCGAATCGAGAACACTTGCCTGCATTCGAAAGAAAGTTCTCGGATGCCGTCACATGTTGCGAATCGATTTCATTTGTTTGTATTCGAAATCAAGATCTCGGTGACCACAAACGAGAACATATGCGTGTATTCGATGCAAGTGCTCGGGGTCGCTGGAGCGGATATATCTGGCGTTCCGCTGCGAAGAGGTTCGCGGGTGGGTATGGTATTTATTTATACTGTGTATATGTGTTAAAATACAGGAAAACAACACAAATAAAAACGACGAAATGAGGAAAATTAATTTTTTTTTATTTAGAAAGATGTAGCATATTTATTTGTTTTCAGAAACAAGTTCTCGGACACTGCAAACGAGAATATTTGAGTGTATTCCATGCAAGTGCTCGGAGTCGCTAGAGCGGATGTCTCTGGTGTTCCTCGACGTAGAGAGTCGCGGGTTCGAGTCCCGCGTTGGGCATGGTGTTTATGTATATTGTGTATAAACGTACAGAAAAGCAACATAAAAATAAAAACAACGAAACCAAGAAAAATGATATATAAAATAATAATAATAATAATAATAATAATAATAATAATAATAATAATAATAATAATAATAATAATAATAATAATAATAATAATAATAATAATAATAATAATAATAATAATAATAATAATAATAATAATAATAATAATAATAATAATAATAATAATAATAATAATAATAATAATAATAATAATAATAATAATAATAATAATAATAATAATAATAATAATAATAATAATAATAATAATAATAATAATAATAATAATAATAATAATAATAATAATAATAATAATAATAATAATAATAATAATAATAATAATAATAATAATAATAATAATAATAATAATAATAATAATAATAATAATAATAATAATAATAATAATAATAATAATAATAATAATAATAATAATAATAATAATAATAATAATAATAATAATAATAATAATAATAATAATAATAATAATAATAATAATAATAATAATAATAATAATAATAATAATAATAATAATAATAATAATAATAATAATAATAATAATAATAATAATAATAATAATAATAATACGGTAGATAATGATTATCCGAGCTTGTAGGCCGTGGTCTATTGGAAAATAGTCTTCCAGACGTTTCGTTCGAAACTGTGTCGAACATCTTCAGTGGCGTGGCCGTAACACTCTCGTTGTACCTTCGGCTGCGACTGATCATTCGTAGTGTTTTTATTAGGTACAAGATGCAAAAGACTGTGTTACAACATACTTATTTCTACGTGTTTATTTGTTTCCATAATATATGAAAGTTGCTATTAAAAACGGATTTTACAAGAATTATTACAAGTTATCAGTATATGCGTTTGATGTATGCTCTTTAAAATCTGTACCTTTCCACTGCTTTTTAATCATTTCACTCATTTTAATTTTCTCATCCTATGAACTTAACTTAACAAACTCCTGTCCTTATTCAACTGTTTCCATTAAAAATCTATATTTTCCCAGAAGATTTATGCAAAAGCGTTTAATATTTTTATGATATTTCTGTAGTAATTCGGAAATAATACATAATGCTTTGCTTAAAGGTTGAAACGTTTTTTCTCAGTTCTATAATACGTTTATAAAACTTAAATATAAATATATATTAGCTGTTCATATACTAATACAAATAAATAAACGGAACTCCAATGTACTAAATATTAGACTAACTTTTTACAGTCGTTTCAACTTTCATTTGTTTTCGCTTGTCGTTCGGGAAACTCGGATGTCATCACCAAACAATGGTTAATGCAAGTGAGATTAGTAAATACTGGGTAGAGAACTTAAATTAGAAGTAAAGCTTCGCCAAAGAGGGAAGTGGGAGAGATAGTGTGGTATTTCTTGTTATCTAAGGTTTTATTTGCTCCAGGCAAGAAAAACTCCTTTCCACTGGAGAAGAGATTCCTCACAGCTAGCGAGACTAGTTTACAACTTGTTCAAACTTCTGGATTTTTCTGCCAAGGATGGAAAAGTTTTTACTTGCTAGATCTTTAGAATTTGCATGCTCTTCATAGAAATGCATACCTACTCATTTCTGGGGTCCTGCTGTATGTTAAAGAGAAGAATCGTCAGATCTTATTCACAAATTTCGAAATCTTTTTTAAATTTAACATTATTCTCTGCCATATCTATTTCGGTTGAGCATTTAATATACTTATTTTATCCAAACGTTCATATTCGTACGCATGAAAACACTCCTGAGTCACTTATGGAATGTGGTATACATAAAAGAGGAGGTATTAATTGACATTTTCTGCAGAAAATTGGTCATTATATAACAGCTGTGTGTTTTTGATCTTGTTTTGCACTGTCAGAACATAAATGGGCTATTCGCTTTAGGACTAAAGGAATTATGAATAGTCAGAGAATAAAATTGCCAGCAAACGAGACTAACTGCAATTGCTCGTAAATGGATCACAGTAGTTTTGAACACAGTTGTCGTGAACATGGGCAAGAAAGAACTTCAAAAATATATTTTCATACTACTTTCAAAACCTCTTTAATATATTTCTGTTCTGATATTGCTGAAACCTTCTCCCAATTGTTTACAAGTAAGGTCACATAAAGGGTCACCAAAACTTCGAAGCGCTCACTACTATCTCTCAAAATAAATATTTCTAAACATGACTTGTGAAGAGTGTGGTTGGATTACTTCGGAGTGACACGACGAAATCTTCGATAAACGTCCTTGAAGAAATGTTGGCAATAATTACGGCTGATAATGGGTTCAAGTCCTAAAAGTGGAGGGTAAGTCCAGATTGGAAAGAAGGAAAAAAAGAAATAGAGAGAAAACTAAAAAAAGTGCATAATAAACGTACGACATTATTTAACTGACGTGGAAAAATTGTATGAAAAAAAAAATTCGCTTTCAACTGTTTTATTAGTCCAGAAACTACTAAGATTTTTTTTTTTAATTTTACTTCCTCCAACCTTAAGTCATATCGGAGCTGAATGAAATGGGTGAAATTATGCTCAAATGCGTCCAGGGTCCATGGAGCTTAGAGCTACCCGAGATTCGTCTTTAAGGATAAGGGAAAACCCCGGAAAAACCTTATCCAGGTAATTCACCCTGACCGAGACTCTAACTCGGGAACTCTTGAACGTGAAGCAGGCACGCTACCATCTACTCCACCGAGGCGGGCTTAACAGATCTGGACTAATACAACCAATACAGGAATTTTCTCTTAACATACTTTTTCGGCGAATCTCAAATTGTGTGTGTGTATATATATATATATATGGAGTAATCACCATGTTGGTTTTTCGATCGAAAGTAATATTTCTTCTGTTCATTAGCGGTAAAAGATGTAAGAATTACCTACTCAAGAAAAAATTAGGAAAACCAATTACGTTTAGTATATCTATATCTTCTTCCTTACCTTACCCTAGTATACTACTTGTCGTGGTGTTAGGGGAGTATTGTTCCTCTATCCCTTAAGGTCGGTCTGAGGAACCGAAGTTTTGGGTCCGATAGAGAACTAGGATGGGTGATCAGCCCGAAGTCTGGTGAGAAGTGGATGAAAGTATGAGGGCAGGATGAATGATAGGAAAGATGATGGCGCAATGTGGAATGATGGCGGGGAAACCCGGAGATCCTGGAGAAAACCGTCCCAGCTCCTTGTTGTCCACCACACAATCACTTTGTGGTCACCTGGAATCAAACCCGGGCCAAATTGGTGAGAGTCGAGTGGTCTAACTACTGGGCCACGGTACAGCTTAGTATATTTATATAATTAGAAAAATGTATACTTAGCTAATTATCCAATGTTACGCAATTCTATTATGCAAGTTATGACCTACCTAAGATGCATAGAACATTTATCCCAATTACTGGCTTATAATTATCTAAGTAAGTGTTTAAAGTGGACTAAAACAAAGTTTAAAGAAAAACAGAAGGGGACATCTCGCACACTGCAACCTCGTCCTCTGTAGCATCAGTGGTACTGTACAGTAACGTAAAGAAAGTCCCTGAAAGGAATGTGCTGCCTTACACAGTGGGATAAGGTCAACGAATGTGTGACAGATAACGCCTGCTACACAAGGAGTAGAACCGTTAAAAAACATGCTCCTTATTCACTCTGTACTCTAAAACCGTGAAGATTCCTTCACAATAGTAGAAACCGTCAGAATGTTTTTGAATGGTCTGTAACTGTACTGACATGGGGTGTCATAAAGCTGTCCAGCGAGTGTGTGGGAACCTTCTGCAATCCCCCTGCGTCTCAGACCTCGGAGACTTACTCTCCTGTGGAGGACAGTAACGTGCCTGTCTCACGTTCAAGAGGTTCAGAGTTCGAATCTCGGTTAGGGTGTGTTATCTTGATAAGGTTTTTCTGCGGTTTTCCCTTATCCTGAAAGATGAATGTCGAGTAAGTCTAAACTCTACGGACCATGTGTTTATTTGAACATCAGTTCTCTCATTTCGCTTTCGTTCGATATTACTTAACGTTGGAGTATGTAAAAATATCTATTGTGTCGAAGTCCCCAGAATGAAGGGGGTACTGAGGGAACCGTAGGAGGTCACAAGACGTTCAGAGGTTCTTAACAAGTGCCGAGATTACCTTATCCTGACACCTGGAGACGCTGCGCTGCCAGCAGTTCTCCGTGTCCGGCACAGCAAACGTCCCACCCCTGAGGAGAGCGACCACCCAAAAAGAAGAGTAAAATAATTGCAGTATTAATTACGTAGATAACTTCATTAAGACATTTTAGGTTTCCTGTACCTGTTCATTCCAAGGTGTAATACTGCTAAGATTATATGCATATTTTTTTCTTCTTCAATTTCCCTCCAGACCTAGCGACCTATTAAAGGACCCCAATTCCTCTCGCTCATCCCATAAGGCATTTTTTCTTATTGCTGTTTTATTTCCGATTTCTCCCTGAAGAATTTTTCTGCCATTCTCGTTAATTGAATGTATGTTCCTCCCAATTATATTTGTCTTTCTAGTCAGCTTCACTACTACTCGCTTACCGCTGGTGCAAAAACTCCTGGATTCCTCCAAGAAGAAAACAAACAATATCGACATTTCATCGAAGGTAAGCTTTTAAATCTCATAGCGCCCCTTTCAAAAGTTTTCGTTAAAAGTGTGTGGAATCTCCAAAGGTTAACTACAAGCTACCTTTTACATAGAAATCCTAAATCTTCCTAGTGACGCGCCTTTTAAATCTATCATTTGTATCTACTTTTAAAAATACTTTGTATAAGAAATATCAAAGTAAATGACAAAGAGGGAGCTTTGTGACTTTAATACATCAATTTTATTTCTGTTAAGTTGAAAATACTGAGATTTACTTGATTATCAATTTCTGTTAAACTTCGCTTGCACTAATTGTAAACATTTACCTTTTCCCTTCAACTGTTTTGCTGTAGTGTAACATAATAGGGCAGAATCTATGCAATCTGCCTTTATTTATTCTAATTACAGTTGTTTGTGTATTTTATGTTATTTTAACTATGTGGTGATGTCGCGATAGATCTGTATTCGGTGTTTAGCGGATAGTTAGTCTTCCCGCCTCGGTAGCATGGTGGTACTGAGTCTGCCTCACGTTCAAAAGATCCCGAGTTCGAATCTCGGTCAGGGTGAGTTACCTGGATACGGCTTTTTCCGGGGTTTTCCCTTATCCTTAAGGGCGAATGTCAGGTAACTCTAAGCTCTAAGGACCTCGGACTCATTTGAACATCATTTCACCAATTTCATTTATCGTCCGATATGACAACGTTGGAGGACGTAAATTAAAAAAAAAAATCTTTATCATACAATCTTGCTTCCACGCATTTCTACAGAGACCTTAGTGTTTAGCAACTGTACTTTTATTTCTGTACGTGACAGGTAGATGGCAGCTTTCTCACGGATCCACAGAAGCCGCTAAACACTTGCCGAACAGACATTCGCGACTGGACATTGAAGATCTGGGTGTCAGATCTTCGGTCTCAAGCCAGATCAGGGTTCAGCCCTCTACTGGCAGTTGAGTGTTTTGTAAGAAAGGATAATATACGACAGAAGATGAAGTTGGAGTTATATATAAGCCATCTGATGTGTTATTTTATGTGCCTAGAAGCAGTCTCGGGCGTTTGCAGCGCTCTCCAGGAACGATGTCGTACTCATCTGGACCGCGGATGAGGGAGTTGAAGTTGTGGGAGAGGTGTCGATAGAAGGAACGTGAAAGGGTATGGATGTAATGTGTTATTGTGGGAATACGTAGGTATCGTCAGGTAACTAGATTGGCAATGTACCAAGAGGAGTCTGTGGCAATGCGGAGGGATCGGGATTGTAGAATTTCAAGGCGGTGTGGGTGAGACTTGGCTGCTACTCTCCATATTTCACTGGCGTATGTGACGGCTGGTCGGAGTCTTGCTTATACAGGAGCAGTTTTGTAGGCAGAGACATCAGCGATCGTCGGCTATAGAGAGGGTAGAGCATGCCCATTCTTTTGCTAACTTTATTAGCCAATGTTATGTGGTCTCTCCACGTCAATTTGATGTCGACCAACCGACCGACCGACCGACCGACCGAACGAAATGCTGGCTGGCTGGCTGTATAAAGGTAGAAGGATTTCACTGCGTGCCCACCCGTTAAGGGTTTAATCGCAGGTAAGGTTATACAGTTGGGATTTTGTAGGACGTGTTGTATGTTTTGAGGTTGGAGTTAATTTTGAGGTTACAAATTTATGTACCTTCGGGTTAAAGGGCAGGATGCAGTACCTTGCACCCTGGTGTTTTTATTTTTATTTTGAAGTTTGTTACTTGTTGGGAAAAATTTTTATGCCAAACAGCTTAGAAGAATTGTGTGGAGCTCATCTTTAGCTGCTGTTAGGATTAGCTCCTGGGTTATCTCGGGCGCCCGTAAGCCATGCGGAGTAACCGAAACAGTCTAGAACGGCGTCTAGTGGGGTCATAATCTCCCAACGAGCTAACAATGGCGCTTCTATGTGTTGGTAAATTGGTGTATAATTTTGATGTCCGACGCCTAAATTCATCCTCCAGGTATGGAAGACCCGAGGCTTCGTGAAGCAACCTGGTAATAAAATAACGTCCCACAGAATATACAGACCGTAGTCCTCTATTCTGTGCACGTTGAAGCCATGCTAACCAGCTGTCTGCGGCCATGCCCCAGATCTCGCAGGCATATAGCATCACCGGGATTATCAGCGCTCGGAAGAGGTATAACTTTAGACCAACTGTCATCGAGGTCGACCCCAGCATTGAATACAGAGAAGTAATTGCTCCCTGCACCTTCGCCGATAGGTCCCTGATGTGCCGGCGGAAAGTTAGACCTCTGTCCAAATTGACTCCTAGGTACTGGACAGAGTTAGTCCACTCTATGCTTTGACCTCGGAAGCTGAAGTTGGGGCAATCTACGGAGGTGTGGCGGTTTGTGAAAAGTATGGTGTCACTTTTGAACATAAGTTTTCCAATGGACGTCCTCACCAGCTAGACGTATTGGTGAAAGGTCCGCTATTTGTCTTCGATATGTGATGGCCTGGTTCCTCTGTGAGTGGACGCGTAGGCGCCAACGTATGACCCAGGTAGTGATGAGGTCAGCATATTGTTGAATCCTGCGAGCACACATGTTGAGCTCTGATGACGTGGAGGTGACAGCTGTATCGTCAGCAAATAGATACAGCGAGCACTTGCCGAACAGATGGCATTAAGGTGTTGTATAGTCTGTTTGCCTTCATTACGGTGAATGGATAGCAGAGCATTCGCAATTACCACCTATAGTCACGTGGGCGGTGAGGAATGGTTGGAAATATACCAGCATTTATAACTTTATTATTTGATGCTTATTTCCGGTTTCATGACTCTCCTGCAGATTGTCCTTCAGTATCTAAAGTTCCTCGTTTTGCTGACCCATGAGAATAGGTTAATGCGCCATGACATCAGCTTCATGTCGATCATGTGCAGATGATTCATCGCCGTCTTCTGTCTTACCTTAATCATAACCATGTTCTTCCGCCTTATCAATTTGGATTTCGTCACAAACATTCCACTACCCATCAGCTTTTACGACTAACTCAGTCAATTGTTCACGGCTTCGAGGCCCATCAGTATACTACGGCTGTATTCCTTGACGTGGCACAGGCATTCGACAAGGTTTGGCATGATGGTTTGCTCCTTAAGCTCTACCGCATCGGTCTTCCTAATTACTTATCGCATCTAATGCACAGTTTCCTCTACGACCGCAGCTTTTCAGTACGCATTGGTGGAAAGCTTTCATCCCCACGTAATATTACCTCAGGTATCCCACAGGGTTCTATCTTGGCCCCGACTCTATTTAATATATACATTTCTGATATTCCTGACTTAGCTCCGACTTCTTTAGCTCTTTACGCTGGACACAGTACTATATTATTCTCATGTTAATCTCCAGCACGCACAACAAGTAGTACAGCTCTCTTTAGATCGCCTAACTCATTGGTTCAGCACTTGGCGGATCTCATTGAACCCTCAGAAAACCGAAGCTAAAATCTTCACTCTTCGCTGATATACTCCGCTTACTCCGTTGCGTCTCTACAGGAACAATGTCCCTTGGCTCCCCACTACAACTCCCATTAAATACCTTGGAGTGCTTTTGGACTCTCGACTGACTTGGCGTGCTCATATCGATCGTCTTATATCACTGGCCTCCGGGCGATTTTCAAAACCCTCACCTCTATTGCATCGCCGTTCCAGCCTCGGCCTACAGTCTTCATTGTTACTCTACAAATCACTCGTTCGTCCGCTCATTACATATGCCTGCCAAGTGTGGGGGGCCGCACACACGTGTCATCTACGTCGTCTTCAGGTCATACAGAATCGCTTCATGTGCATCGCCACCAACGCTCCATGGTTCACCCGTAATCAGCAGCTCCATCACGAACTAGGACTGTTACCTCTTCACGACTACATTCGCAGGATCGCCCGTCGTTTCTTTTCCGCGCTGCAAGAAGTTCCAGGAGCTGTGCATTATAACATCGGCGTCCGCACGCGCCAGCCCTCACGCTTGAAGAGGAGACTACCACAGGACCTGCTTCTAAGTGATACATCTGATTCGAGTGATTCTAATGCTTGATGTCTGTCTTACATCTTCAATATTGACATAATTTCTCAGAGTATTATTGGAGTTCTAACTTAATGTAGTTAGGGGGCGGCCTGTTAGCCTACCCCTGAGTGTTATTGTTGTTATTGTACTGTTACCTTCTTTTCACTCTGATCTGTAAAGCATTGTACTGCAGATCGATCAATAAAAAAATATAAAAAAATGTACAGATGCGCAGTGCTGAAATAGCATTCTGAGTAAGCCAGAATGTTCTAAGAGCTACGGGAATGCTTACATTTGCTTGGCCAATGCTTAGGAAGTTTTTGGCGTTGGATTTGACTGAGGGCTTTTTTTAATTTTACGTCCTCTAACGTTACGTCATATCGGAGGATGAATGGAAATGGGTGAAATGATGCTCAAATGTGTCCAGGGTTCATGGAGCTTAGAGCTACCAGACATTCGTTTGTAAGGATAACGGAAAACCCCGGAAAAACCTTATCCAGGTAACTCACCCTGACCGAGATTCGAACTCGGGACCTCTTGAACGTGAGGCAGACAAGCTACCATCTACGGTAGCTAAAAATAAATGAAGAAAAATCAGTAGCTATAGGCTTTCACCACAAACTAAATAACACTGCTCAATTCCCAAGTATATATTTAGGGAATAAATCACTACTCCATGAATCAAATGCCAAATTTCTAGGAATATGGTTAGATGAACATTTAAAATGGGAAAAACAAATTTAGCAACTAGAATCGAAACTAAGCAGAATTACATTCGCTATTAAATCAATGAGGGAGTCTGTAAACACAAATGTGTTGAGAAATGTTAGTTAGTTACTAACATTCCCCACATGGCAACCTTGGCCTTCGGGGTAACCTCACCCCACCAAGTGATGACCGGACCCATTTCTCGGGTGGAGGCACCCAGAGGGCGGTGTCCATTACCTCCGATGATGGGGTGATAGTGAAGATGGCGGTGAGGTGAGAGGACCTACAGTTTTTACCGTGGACTCCGAACCACGTTGGGCATAGGGGATACTTCACGTGTGCTAGACAGAGGTGAAGGCGTGGATAGGGCCGACTTAAAATCGCCAACCCCAGAGCCGGGAATCGAACTCGGGACCCTTAGAACGGGAGCCGCGAACGAAACCACCGCGCTACCCCGGCGCCCCTTGTTGAGAAATATTTATTTTGCCTATTTTCATTCTGTAATGTCTTATGGTATACTTAGCTGGGGAAATGCTAAAGATGTATCAAAAATATTTGGACTGCAGAAAAGGGCTATTCGTTATATAGTAAATATTCCTTTCACCACCAGCTGTAAACCATATTTTAAACTACTAAAATTACTTCCATTACCCTGTGTTTATATATATGAAGCTCTAGTTAGGACAAGAATTGTACTTGCTCAATTTGAAACAAATTCGCAGATACATACACATAATACAAGAAGTAAATCAGATCTACGGATTATAAGCCACAATACAACTTTATTCACACATAGCTTCGAACATAAAGCAGTATTATTATATAACAAACTACCCGATGGCATTAAAGTTATAACATCAGAAAAAAGGTTTAAACTGTCTGTAAAATCATTTTTAAGAAAAGGTTGCTATTATTCAGTGGAAGAATACTTAAAACATGATCAACATAACAATGCTTCCTAAAATGATGTTTGTGAATAAATACCTGTGCAACTTCGGAGGTGATACTTGTAATATTCAGAAAGGCTGTAAAAAATATCCTACTAAAAGTAATGTCACAGACAACAGATGAGTTTCTAAGAAGTAAAATTAAATAATAAAGTAAATATTGATCTTTTGGTAAAAAATGTAATACATTAAACTATAGTTGCATTATTCTTAATCACTATTTGTATTATTATTCTGTTAATTACTACTGCATTACTTTAATTACTATTGTATTATTTAACTACTATTGTATTATTTAATTACTATCGTATTATTCATAATTGTATTACTCATAAGAAATTTATTATTCTTGTGGGTACAAATTTGACGAAGCCATGAATATTGTATATTCCTAAGGTGAATAAAACTATCTATCTATCTACGCTACCGAGGCGGGCATTTGACTGACTGATTTGGCACAAGGTATGCCATATTGGGAGAAAAGGTACTTTTAAGGTCTGATTATTCCTGTAGATTTTGTTTTTGGATCAGTTTTGGGGTAATCCTACGTCCCCTAGTTCTACACTAGTTTGTAACACCATTCTCATTTTAACAATTGTTTTATACGTGAAGTAAATGTTGATCCTTTTATTAAATATTCAAAGCAACATTTACCTACGAGGCTGAGGGAAACCATGAAGAACCCTTCAGAAGTGTTACCTCACAGGATCTGAACCCCGGACCTCCTAAAGTGCAGGCCTGTAGTTTATATTTCTATATATCTCTAGGTAGACCCTTTGTGTAGACGCTTTCTGCGAGCTCCGTATTCCTTACGCGTGTTATATTCCCCTGACATTAAACTCTGTTAGGGACACAAATGAACACATTTTCTCCGCCCGTGTTGAATTATTTTTCATTCGACGGTGGAACATAAGGGAGTTGGCGACTGCTGTATAGATGAAGCTATATAAAAATAATTTGCGTACCGTCCATAAATTTCATACTAATGGTGTGTTAGGGGCAATGTGTGCATAAGGAGTCTGATAAGATAATGTCCCTTATAAATACGCATTTTATTAATCACGGAAGCCTTATTACAACTTCCATAAATCATTTTTAAGAGGTGGAGAGCAAGTGAACTGTGTACTCCTTATCGGGTGTGGGGCTGAATTTTAACCTAGGAGCAATGAATAATAATTTTCGATAAGGGCGGGAGTGGTAGAGCGTAGGTCCGGTCGTCGGGAAGCTGGGTCTCAGATAACGAACACAACTAGTTCCGTCTCTGGAAGATACTGAAGAATCGCTCTAGTGCTGTGCAGTAAAAGCTCTGCGGTCATTAAGAAAGTGAATATAAATTTATCCCCACCCACGTCCTCCATAAAATAACAGTTTCAAACACTAGAAGCTCTTCCCTTCAACCTAGGAAATTAAAATGGGGATGGTGTGGATAATGTAAAGGGAGGCCAGGACGCATTGAGGAGTTCCCTCAACATTCCCCTTTTCACGCCAAGGCTAATAAATTTATTCTGAAATTAAAATACATCAAATATTCATTAATTCAGTCGTAATTAGGGTCTAGATTTAGTGCAGAAGTGTGGCGCCTGCATTCTCTTCCCCTCCCCCTCCAAGTAGAATATACAATAGGGTATGAGTTGTGCTTACTTCACACTCGTGATGAAGGGAGAAGTCACTCAGCAAAGTATATCTTCGACTTAGTGCTTTCTTTTGGTCATTAGTCATCTCTTAGTTGCAATTCACAGCACTAAATTTTGGCTTGCATTTACATTCTCTATTAACATTCGTTTGTTTTTGTGTAGCTTCTACAAATAATTCCTATGACAGCGTATTCTTTTCTCCATTAAGTAGAGAAAATATTACAGTCCACTCAAATTTTGACCCCAGGAAACATTTCATTTGGAGGACTCCTAAATCAAATAAAAGTAAAACAACAAATGAATACAAACAGAAAGAGTTACAGATATTTTACTTAAATGAAAAATAATGCTGAATAAACAAAATTGGAAAGAACATACAGAGGGAAATAAAGATAAATGTTGATCCTTTATTAATTTTTTCCTTACCAATTAATAATTTAAATTCTTCATTTTGAATAATTAAACATAAACCTAACAAGGAGCCAAAATTTCATCATGATGAAATATTTGTGGTCAATATCTTGAAATTCTTTGAACAGTATTACCTAATACTCTAGTTTATTAATTTTATCAGGTCGAAACTGATTACAATTTATTTGTTTCCTACTTATTTCAATTAAATTAAGGAATATTGATAATTCAATACTTTTTTAGTGCAAATCAAATGTTATATTTAACGACATAAGTTTTCGAACGTAAACATATTTATAAATTATATTATTTTAAAGCTACGCAGAGTAAGCATACGTAAACACAACTGGTACAAAATAAACTTGCGTCTTCCATTAAACATAAACTCATTAATAGCAACTGAATCTAATTTGCTCTACAAGGAGAAATAAAATAGTAACTTTGCATCTGCACATAAGTATTCGAACAGAGAACAGCTAGTATTTAGTTATCATCCCCTTTCTTTGAATTACTGCTGATAATCGTATGGGCATTGTCTATATGTGTTGGTTAGTGACTGCAGAGTCCATATTTCTCCACTTGTTTGAAGAAGTTCTTTCAGATGATCCTTGCTTCTGATGTGATGTTTCCACACACGCTTCCCAAGTTCCTTCTCTTTAGGAATTAAATCAGGAGATTGGGGTGGTGGCTTCAAAGTTTGAGGAGTGTTATAGACGATCCAAAACCTTACAGTTTCAGCAGTATGCTTCGGATCATGCCCTAATCCCAGCTTCTCTGCACGCTTTTTAAGATTGTTTTCAAGAATCCTCTTGTATTGAAATTTGTCCATAATCTGATCTAGGAACACCAGTTCCCCAAGGCCAGATGAAGCTACACAGCTCCATACCATTACACTACTGCCACCACGTTTCACTGTAGGTACCATGTTCTTAGGTTCCCATTTTGTATTTGGCAGTCTCCACACCTTAAGACGTCCATCACTCTTGTATAAGCAGAATTTGCTCTCGTCCGACCAAAGAACTTTATCCTAGAATTCTGTTGGTTTCACCACATACTGCTTAGCAAATTCTATACGCTTTTCCTTATTCACCTTATTAACATATGGTTTCTTCCTAGCAACGCGGGCATTGTACCCAGTACTATTTAAAACACGTTCAACTGTTCTGGTGTGAAACACACTGCCAGAATATTGCTCAAGGCATCCTCTAATCTCCGATGCAGTGACTCTCGGATTCTGCTTCAACACTGTTATTATTTGCCTCCTGTCCCTGGTGGTGAGTTTAGATGGAGCGCCATTTCTAGGTTTATTTACAATAGTATTTGTCTTTTTGAAGCATTGATTTATGCAGAACACTGTAGTTTTGCTTCTGTTAATTGTTTTGGAAATTTCAGAGAGAGATTTGTTTTGTTTGTACATATTTATAACGATATTCCTCTCTGCCACCGTTGTCTCCTTACCTGTACGTCCCCCATTACCTGTGAGTTTACAATCGGCTGAATAACTTTAAGCGCCCTGTCTCGAGGCATAGCATAAATACAACTGCTATGTGGTAGGGGCGTGTAGGGTACATTTCTCTCTGTTCGATTGGGTACATTCGAATACTTATGTCCTCCAATGATAAGGACAATAGAATAAATGCAGTACAGATTTTGTAATAAATACATGCAAAGTGATATTTTAAATATTGTTTCCGAGACAGAAAAGGTTAATGTTTACAAGTTTAACAATTCAACGTTGCCAAATAAATATTACAGTATTTATAGAACGTGCAATGTTGCATGTTATATTATTCGAATACTTCTGTTGGCCTCTGTATCTGCAGAATGGACAATAGAAGATCACCATGAATTTATATAATTACAAGCCTAGAGGTAAGAGGAGCACTGGATGCCCTAGGAATAGGGGCTAATTAAATGAGAGCGGAACAGACCTTCAGCTTAATGCCTGAATGTAAATGGAAGAAGAAGAAATAAATAGAATATCTCTTGGGTTTCTAATATTATCAAAAAAAAAATCTCTACTTTCTAGATATCTTTTGCATAAGTGGCAAACAGTAAGATGCGCACACAAAAATAATCCCACAAAAACTGTAGAGCTCGTTAAAACCTTCAATTCATATCCAACATGTTTTTTGTACAGTGAAACATTTAGAAGAAATTCCTTGTTATTTGTTTGAATTTTCAAATGCTTCTGCTTTCCTCAAATGAGAAGTCATTTGTTTATCTCATGGCCATGTAAAGAGAATGCAATTTCATAGCCACCACTAGGCGGGATCTTAAAGGATTTGACTGTCGATAAAGAGAAATTCTCATACTCCCTGGCACCTACAATAAAATAGCTAATAGCATGTTTATTTCGATTAACATGAAGTAAATAGAGGAATAAGCGTTTCTTAGAATACTTCTACAAGAATAGAGAAAGTCATGTGAGTGTAACAAAGATATTTTATGTTTCTGCTTCATGTCAAGCTAAATTCTAACACAAACCATTCCATTACACTTTTCGTTGCAGGTACAAGGAGAATGGAAGAAGCTCATTAACTGAATAACAACGGTACTTTACAAAAGGTGAGTAAGATTTATAAGGTACTGAAACATTCAAATCAATAATAACGGATATGCCGGAAATGACATGTCGGAAATCTCCGTATTTAAAGGTTAGCCTGAATGCAGTATTTCCTCTACGTGATACAAAAACAGTAATGTTTATAATTGTAAATGGTAGCCAAATGTAGATGGTTAACAAATTCATTTATTCATTCGATCAATCTGAAACAGCTGTTTTTGTTTAGCCCGAGCATTATTATTGTTTACATATTTTGTGATGTTATGTGTAGTTTTAGAGTTATGTTAAAAAATTTAAAGTGTTAAAAAGCATTAAAATGTTTATATTGTGAATTTGGAAATCAGTGAGTAAAACAGAAACGAAATTACAAAGTAGGTCATGAATGTTTAAATGTGTGAAGAAAACATTGGTATCCAGGACGACGGAAAATCAATAACCTTTCTTCTACACATGACGTGCGTGAAAATAAGTATTGTAAGAGTGAAAAAATGCGTAAAAAGAGTTTCTGATATTTTCTTTTGTATCAGTGATAACAAAGTAAAATATTTCGGACAAAGAATCTTATTGTTATTTTGAATAATCCATCATGAAATATATTATTCCGAGACCACGACTCTGAGGTAAAAGTTTTATGAATCTACTGAGTTCAAAATGAGACAAAGGGAATTTAAATAACTACAAATTAAATACCTTAGCAATATTTTGAATACTGTTCATTACCACATGCAAACAATAGCAAAATTCATAACATAAATCTAAAATTTAAAAATTAACTCGACAATAATTCACGACAAACTAAAATTTTTAAGATGCAAACTTGGACATTTTTACACCAAGCGACTTCTACGAAGAATCTTTCTACAAATCATTCATCCATAGAATATATAAACAAAGACTTTATTTCCGTCCTTTATAACCTCTGAGAACGGGTATATTGAAATACTACCTAGATAAATAGATTTCTTCTGCAACCAGTTACACAGTTAGAGCCTGCAGCTGTTTCCAATGAGAACAAAACTATGATCGTTTGACCTACATTAGTATTTCAGCGGTCTACTGGGGAATGGTACGCAAGCAAATGTAAGAAAAGTAAACAAGAAATGTTGCCAATATTTATAATAATAGATTTTCATTCTAGATGAGTGCAGACAGCTGTGATAGCAGTAGTGATGGATGTATTCAATATTCCTATAGGTTGCAGAACAACATAAGGATCTGTACCGCTTATTTCTTTCTTAAGTTAGTCATGCATTATTCAAACGCACTCTCTGTAGTTTTCTATCACTGTGTATTTCATGAAAACTTAATCTTTTCTATTATAACTTAAGCATGGTTTAAAGAAAATAATCTTAAAACAAACTTTACAATTTAAACTCTCAGAGGAAGCAATATTGCTGTACCTAGTACTGTTTCAAACTTTTTGTAAGGTTATCGGTTAAACTGAAAAAAGTATATTTCTAAATTGCATAGAATAGTTGGACAGATATTATTTTTAAGACCGGCTTGAAATAAAAGCTTAGAAAGTTTACAAAATATAGTGATTGTTGTACTTCTGGAAACGTCCACAATAATAGGATGAAGTAAAAACACAGACGGCAAATAGATTGGGAGTAGCTGGCTGGTACAGAAAATGAAGGATAGGAACATCCGCGGTGTTATATAGCCTACTCCAGAATTCGTCTAACAGGGAAAACCACGAAAAAAATCAAGAGGACACAGTGATCGGCCCAACAGAAGTAGAATCTGGGACCTCAAACCAGTCTACCGGCACCTCATCCATTGAAAAAATTATGTCTAGACTTTAAAGTAGTTCTCTGGTTTCTCAGGTCACGATGTCAAACCCGGCGGAGGACGACGGATCTGTTCTGGCGTAAACATACTTTCCAAGGCTTCCTACGGAAGCGAAGTGAAGTCGGTGGTATGTCAAAGAGAGACCTGAAAGAGAACCTGTCAAATATACCAGCCTTTGTTTCAAAGATCGTCCAATGCAAAGCTGCATAACCTTTTAAACTTTTTCACATATATCCATTATACAGTTAGCTTCCCCCCCCCCCCTCATTTACACGTGGTAAGTTTGTTGAAGTCACTATTCATCTCTCCTTCATTTACAACTCAAATCTGTTCGTCTTTTCACACAACAGATACAAATTATAGTGTACCTATATATTAACAGAATACTGGTATAAGTGTATTAAAGCGGAAAGGGGAATTATTGAATCTGTGCATGAAACAGAAAAGCATTAAGAACACAAACAGTTGGTGGTCGGAATTGGAAACAGTGATATCGAAGTTAGGCATGGAAGATTTATGGAGAGTAAAGGAGTCAAATCATATCGGTTTTTTCCCCATTTATATCTCGCCTTTAACTTCAATGGTCATATCGGCGGCCGTTCTCCTTTGGAACATATCGCAGCTGTTAACTCTTGTTCGGTGGGTTTTTAATCATTACATCACGCACACATTCGCACTCTCATTCACACTTCCAGACTCTGGGGAAGATGAGGAATTATCTTTGACGGAGAAAAATCTCCACCCCCACCGCCGGGAATCGAACGCGGGACCCCTAGTACTGTAGGCAGGTGCTCTACCGACTTAGTTACGGGGAAGGAAGTGAGAACCAGAGTACAAGACATAGATAAGTAGGAGAAATGGGAAAGTATAGAAGAAAAGAAATCTTTGAAATTGTATAAGCAATTAAAGACTGAATGGGGTAGGGAAAAACATATAGATCAATGTGACAAAACTGGAAGAGAAGGCATAGCTTGGATGAGAGTAGGAAAAATATATCTAAAAGTGTTGAGAAGTAATGAGGTAGGAATGTGTGAATTTTGTGGAGATGAAGAGAGCACTGTTCATTATCTGATAGAATATAAGGGGTTAACAAATTGCAGGAGAAAAATATGGGATAAGAAATGGGACAGTGTGAACAAAAAGTTAGTGGCGTTATGCATGTTAACGGAGACGGGTGAAAAGAAAGATAGATGTATAGGAGATTTCTTATATAGGTTAAGAGAAAATGCCCGCCTGGAAAGCGTAGATGGTAGCAGGTCTGCTTCACGTTCATGAGGTCCCGAGTTCGAATCTCGTCAGGGTTAATTATTTGGATAAGGTTTCTTCCGGGGTTTTCCCTTATCCTGAAAGACGAATATCTGGTAACTCTAAGCTCCATGTACCCCAGACGCATTGAGCATCATGTCAACGCATTTCATTCATCTTCCGATATGACTAAATGTTGGAGGACGTAAATTACAACAAGAGAGACAGACAGAGAGAGAGAGAGAGAGAGAGAGAGAGAGAGAGAGAGAGAGAGAGAGAGAGAGAGAGAGAGAGAGAGAGAATGGAATTAGGGTAAAAGAAGCGAATTTCAAGAAGGAATGACAACTGTACAAATAAATATCAAATATTAACAGAATAAATGAACATTACTTGGTCTGTAGTTCCAGGAAATAGTCAACAAGCCACCTATCCAAATCTTGTATAGGGCTCAGTCGGCAGAGCACCTGCCTACCGTGCTAGGGGTCCCGGGTTCGATTCCCGGCAGTTGGGGTGGGGATTTTTCTCCGACCAAGATAATTCCCCATCTTCCCCAGAGTCTGGAAGTATGAATGAGAGTGTGAATGTGTGCGTGATGTAATGATAAAAAACCCAAAGATAACGAGTTAACACCTTCAGTATGTTCCAAAGGAGAACGGCCGCCGATATGACCATAGCAGTTAAAGGCGGGGTATAAATGGAACAAGCAAAAATAAAAAGAAAAATCTTGTATACTGACTCACACATTCTCTGTCATGAAACACGATTATGCTTCCTGTTACTGCCTGGGCAGTTTGTACATGGGTTTCAAACATAGGATCCTGTAAAGTTATTTGAAGTCTGGAGAACACGCTGCTATACTTGATACTCTTCCTAGGATAATATCATACAGGATACCTACGTAAAGCAAGACCAAAGTGATGTGGAACTCCATATCGTACATAACGTACTTCAAGTGAAAACTTTTTCAGTAGTTCATGAATTAAATATGTTTTCAAGTGTTTCTTGTGATACAATCACATACTTCAAAGTCTGTCACAAATTTACGTATATATATATATATATATATATATATATATATATATATATATATAAATCTGTGAACTGAAAAACGGCGTTTTCACAAGTCTGAAACTAAAATAAAATAAATATGTAGTATTTTGAAGTTTGCCCGTTGTCAGAGATGACGCCTACAATATTGTGTCGGTACAATAATATGCCAAAAAGACTGATAATATGTTTAAATGTTGAAGATTTGAGCATGTACTTGGAAAACGTCAAAACCATGTGCATTGTTAGTGGTGACATTCAGATATTTCAAACTTTTATATAAAACTAATTTAGTGTCAGTAGTTCATCCACTTTTATTTACAAAAGAAACACTACGAAAGTATATTTGGGGGAAAACACGTCATGCAGGTAATAAGAAAGCGCCATTTTTTACTGATTCGAAACTTTCATACACGTTATTTTACTCTCAATTGCAAAGCTTAAGTTTAGATATACATGAAAATGAAGCTTCATTGGAACAAAGGAAATTTTGCTATATCTTTATAAAAGAGCTGTCTCTACCTCTTGATACCATCTTACAAAGAAATAAAATAGTGGGTCACTCTGTCGTAGTTCTCCATTTCTTCTAAAAGCATTTTCTCAAGTTAGAGGAACATTCTACATTTCTATGCAACGGAGTCACGTGAAATATCGGTTATGAGGCCAGACATTTTCCCTACTAACCTCCATAGTTCCCTTTGAATAAAAAAATGTCGTTCTAACGCGAAATCTCTCTTATTCCCCCTTTCTGCATTATGAAAAGGGAAGTAGAAAAAAAAAACTTAATCCAAAATCGATAAAATGTCCAAGAGAAGTAACCTGGAACGCAGGGCAGTGGTCGCTTTGGACTTTGATAAATTACACGACCTTTTTCTCTCTAAAGGGAAATTCTCCCGTGGTGGAACCAAATGCGGGTATCTGGTGCAGATGCTACAAAAAGATTCGGCGATGTAGCAAACCACCCCTTTATAAGTACTTCATCGGAAGGTGTTCACCGCTGTGAAATGTGGCACCTTTTATACCTCGCCATACGTATAAGACTGAAAATGTGGCTGTTGAAGTCAAAGTGCTCCGTTTTGTTTCACTACATATGTACCAAGCTCTCACTATATTCATTAAACGATGTATAGAACTCATATTATATGTGTAATAGGCACATAATGCTTATCGATTACCTATCGTGATGAGTCGCACCCATATACATAGGTGGTCTGGAAAGTTTCCGACCTAATAAAGATACAAGATATTCTTTCAGGTGTTTTTTTTTTTACATAGTCGCCTTTTAACTCCACACTTCTACCAGCGATGCTACCATCTCTGTAATCCGTCCAAATAGTGAAATAGTACTCTGCATTTTTCAACATAGTCTCCTTGTAACTCTTTACACTTTTCACAGCGATGCTCCCATCTCTGTAACCCGTCCAAATAGTACTCGGCGTTTTTCAACATAGTCTCCTTGTAACTCTACACACTTCTCTCAGCGATGCTCCCATCTCTGTAACCCTTCCAAATAGTACTCAGCGTTTTTCAACATAGTCTCCTTGTAACTCTATACACTTCTCCCAGCGATGCTCCCATCGATGCTCCCATCTCTGTAACCCTTCCAAATAGTACCCGGCGTTTTTCAACATAGTCTCTTTGTAACTCTATACACTTCTCCCAGCGATGCTCCCATCTCTGTAACCCCTCCAAGTAGTACTCGGCGTTTTTCAACATAGTCACCTTTTAACTCTACACACTTCTCCCAACGATGCTCTCATCTCTGTAGCCCCTCCAAATAGTACTCGGCGTTTTTCAACATAGTCACCTTTTAACTCTACACACTTCTCCCAGCGATGCTCCCATCTCTGTAACCCCTCCAAATAGTACTCGGCGTTTTTCAACATAGTCACCTTTTAACTCTACACACTTCTCCCAGCGATGCTCCCATCTCTGTAACCCCTTCAAATAGTACTCGGCGTTTTTCAACATAGTCTCCTTTTAACTCTACACACTTCTCCCAGCGATGCTCCCATCTCTGTAACCCCTCCAAATAGTACTCGGCGTTTTTCAACATAGTCACCTTTTAACTCTACACACTTCTCCCAGCGATGCTCCCATCTCTGTAACCCCTCCAAATAGTACTCGGCGTTTTTCAACATAGTCACCTTTTAACTCTACACACTTCTCCCAGCGATGCTCCCATCTCTGTAACCCCTCCAAATAGTACTCGGCGTTTTTCAACATAGTCACCTTTTAACTCTACACACTTCTCCCAAGGATGCTCTTATCTCTGTAACCCCTCCAAATAGTACTCGGCGTTTTTCAACATAGTCTCCTTGTAACTCTACACACTTCTCCCAGCGATACTCCCATCTCTGTAACCCGTCCAAATAGTACTCGTTGTTAACGAAGGTGATTGCCTCTTCATTTGACAAAAATCTCTGTCCTCCGAGCGCAATTATTAGATGAGGGAACAAAAAGAAGTCGCTTGGGGCTACATCTGGTGAGTCAGGCAGTTCAAACCGTAAATCGTGGATTTTCGCCACTGCAACCGCTGAGGTGGGAGACGGTGCGTTGTTTTGGTGAAGCAGAATTTTCTTTTTCGGCAAATGTAGCCGTTTTTCCGAAAGTTCTGTCTTCAGCTTTTCAAGTAATGATGTATAGTATGCTCCTGTAATGGTTTTTCCTTTTTGAAGATAATCGATTAAAATAACTCCATGAATACGCCCCCCCCCCAAAAAAAAAACAGTCGCCATGATTTTCCCAGCCAAAAAAAAACAGTTTTTCCTTTTTTTTTTTTTTGAAGCCGGTTTCCCCTTTACAGTCCACTTTTTGGACTGTACTTTAATTTCGGGCATATAATAGTGTATCCAAGTTTCATGTACAGTAATTAATCGGCACCAAAACGTGGATTTATTGCGCCTAAACTGCGCCAACAGAGCGTTGGAAATGTTCATTCGAACACGTTTTTGTTCTAACGTAAGTAAACGCGGCACCCAACGCGCGGATGCCTACCTCGGTAGCGTGTCCGTCTCACGTTCAAGAGGTCCCGAGTTTGAATCTCGGTCAGGGTGAGTTACCTGGTTAAGGTTTTTATCCGGGGTTTTCCCTTATCCTAAAAGACGAATTTCGGGTAACTCTAAGCTCAGTGGACCCTGGACTCGTTTGAGCATATTTTCACCCATTCCATTCATCGTCCGATATCACTTAAAGTTGGAGAACGTAAATTACAAATAAACAAAAAATTAAAAAAACGCGCGGACAGCTTTTTCATGTCTAAATGTTGATTTAATATGTGGCATACACGTTCTCTTGACATGTTGATAGCCTCTGCTAACTCTCTCACTTTAATTCGGCGGTCGCCTAGCACCATTTGGTGAACTTTGGCGATATTTTCGTCGGTATTTATAGTTTTTGGACGTCCTGAACGTTCATCGCCTCCCAGGCTCTTACGATCACGTTCAAATTCAGCTTCTCAAAATTTCACTGATATAAATGATGGTGCACCGAGTCCCCATATACAGAATCCAACTCATCCTTGATTTGTGTAGGCACATTGCCTTTCAAAAACAAATGTTTAATGACAGCTCGATATCAGATTTTATTCATTTTTATAAAAACACACATCAACTTATTCATACGACTGTTACATAACAACTGGGCGTCTAAAATCGCTGAAACTTTGGTGAGTAACTGTCCACAGATTGACGACGAAACTTACTAGCTTTTATTTACGAGTGCTGTCATCTTCATGTTGAGGTCGGAAACATTTCAGTCCACCCTCGAATATTCTGTCAGTATACGTAATTCTCACAAACATTTATTCCTCTATCTTGCTTATGTCATTCAAAGTAAACATCTGTAGAAATTTTTTGTTGCATACTGCGTTATAGGAGGCGTGTCAGTAAAATAAGGTCACCAAGGCGCTGGAGCAATGAGGAACGCTATTACGCGAGATCCGGCAACACTGGCGTGTAACTTGGTTTCACCCCTTTAAACCGCCACTACAATGAACGCGATGCAACGATTAGTCTTGGCTGGGCAACCGTTTGCGTTGGAACTTCCTATCACTTTCTGCCACCAAGTGCGAGTTGCGTGCAGGGATCCGTTTTTTGAGTGCCAAGGGCACTACTGTCCAGCAACGTAAAGAAGGTCCTTGGAGGGTATGTGCTGTCTTACACAGTGGAACAAGGACAACAAATGTGTGTGGCAGAGAAAGCGTGTTACACAAGGAGCAGACCTTTAAAAAATCAATGCGCCCTATTGACTCCGTACGCTAAAACCGAGAAGATTCTTTCACAAAATTAGAAGTCGTGAGAATGTTTTTGAATGGTCTGTAACTGTACTGACAAGGGGTGTCATAAAGCTGTCGAGAGAGGGTGTGGGAACCTTCGGCAACCCCCCTGCGACTCAGTTGTTGGAGACTATCCCTCCTGTGGAGGACAGTACCCCCACTGAAATTCATCGTCAGTTATGTTAAGTCTATTGGCCACAGTATATGGACGTCAAAAACGTGCGAAAGTGTGTCAAAGACTTCTAAAACGGACGTACGGACTTCCATGACGAACAGCGTTCTGGTAGGCCTTCGGTTTCAGCCGAAACAATTGCAAATGTGGAGCAAGAAATGCTTAAAGATCGGCGTGTGACAGTTCGCGAGCTGTACGAACTTATCCCTGAAGTCAGTAAGACTACGATTGACAAGATTCATTCATTCATTCATTCATTCATTCATTCATTCATTCATTCATTCAAGCACCTGGTGGCTGACTGAGGGTCAGCACGACAAGTGTCATTCGTGTACCTGTCCTACATGGACTTAACCACTTAATGACAGGATATGAGGGGTTTTGCAGGGTGGTGGTTTAAATTTAGGAGGATGAAAAGAAGGGAGGTAGCCAACTCGGGTGCAACGCTTGTGTGCACCGCTGGTGTGAGAGAATTTAGGAAGAGTTTAATTTAGAATGATTAATCAATTTTCAAATAGTAATAATTTTGAAGTTATAATAGCAGCTTTATTGTTACCGGGTGTGCCCGCATGTCATGCGGGAAAGCCGGTAGAGCTTGTAGCGTCTTTCTGAGGATCTATAGTTCCCTAGAGACCTGGCCGGGGCGCTCTGATGTTGAGGCAAACTCGCGTACAATTTTGTGGCCCGGCGCCTAATGACATCTTCCACATAGTGGAGAGATGAGGCTTCATGAAGGTATCTCGCGGGAAACCTCCAGCACACAGAATAGATGGCCCTAAGGCATCTATTTTGTACACGCTGGAGTTGTCGCAGATTGGTTCCTGCGGCCATGCCCCATATCTCACACGCATAAAGTATAATTGGAAGAATTAAAGCCTGAAAAGCGCAACTTAAGGGGTGTCGGCATCGCTGGCCGCATCTGACAAGATTTTGACCGAACATTTGCATTATCGCAAGGTGTGTGCGAGGTGGGTCCCCAAAATGCTCACCGAAGTCCATAAACGGCAACCTCACCCATCCCCATACAGTCCAGACTAAGCACCTAGTGATTATCATCTGTTTCCTGAGTTGAAGTCACACCTGGGTGGAGCACATTTCCAGACCGACGATGATTTGAAAAACGAGGTTGAGCGCTACCTGCGCAACTTGGTGGGAGAGTGCTATGACAAGGGTATACAAAAACTGTCACAGCGCATGCAAAAGTGCATCGATCTCAATGGTGATTACGTTGAAAGATGTAAGTTCCACCTTTCCATCAATGTAACATTCATTGATAATGAACATGTTTTCTATATTAAATAAAATTGGAGACCTTATTTTAAAGACACGCCTCGTAGTTATAACAGGATTCCGGAATACAGTGGGCTTCAAGCTAAAGTAGGAGAAAGCTAAAGAAAATAAAGATATGTGTGTAGAACTAAGTAAATGGGTATATACATATAAAGAAAAATAGAAAGATCTGTAATGAATTAAGCAAAATAATATAATTGATCTAAACCATAATCTGGAGCCACACAAAGACCAAGAAAACCCATTGAACAGAGGTACCTACCTGTGAAACTATTAAGTAATGTCACCCAATTATCGGAAGGCAGGACCAACTGATGGCTGAGTGAGGGCCGGGAAGCATTCACCACGCCTACCCATTTATCTTGTAGCGCTATCGAGAGAATGGTTGGAAAAACATCACTAGCCATCTCTTTCCCCTCCCCCTGCCGTTTGGAACCTTCGGGGTGATCCACTGAACCGCGAGACTTCCAGAAACAGCGATATTCCTATAAAAAGGGGCTGCAGTTGGAGAGTCAGTCAGGAAAACACACAGAATTTCCCTAGCACGCACTCCAAAGGGCATCTACTCAACCTCGGAGTTAACACATCGCCCGCCGCAGCATGAAGAGGAAGAAGAAAAACCAGGCAGTGAAACCACCTTCACCTTCACCGCAATCCTCGCCAGCAAGCTCTCGGGCGCTGTCTCCCGCCTCGCTGCCGGTATCGGCAAACGAATGGAGCCTCCCGCGGAGCCGCCGGGGTTTTGGGCAGCTCGGCCCGCTTCCCACACTACGCCGGACGCTCGCCAAGTGCGCAGACAACCACCGAAGGAAGCAGCACCTGAACGGCAGTTCGCATATAATTCACCTGCAGAAGTACAGCCATCGCAGCCGCCAAACACAACTGATCAGCGGCTTTCCTACGCTGCTGCAGCACAACAGACACCAACAAGATCTCTGCACTCCTCGCCAGCGCCAACCATTTCTCCAGGAGTTTACACCGTGGTCATCAGAGGGGTTCCCCGTGATCTCCCGTGTAGATTTGTTCTCTCCGCTGCAAAACAGAGGTGGCCCTCTGCCTGGAAAGCCAAACCGCATCTAGCTGACAATGCCGACAGGGATGCTGCCTTGAGGAAGGGGCTGCTCTTTTTAGGGCAATGTCTCGGAGTCGAGGCAAGCAACTTAGAGCGGCACGTTCCCTGTCGGCGATGCTGCAGCTATGGCCACTGTGCCACCACCCACACCGCTCCACCTAGATGCCACTACTGTGGGACACAGTGCCTCACCGCCGAATGCAGGAAGCATGATCTACGACACCGACGCAGGTACTGTGCTACCTGCAATGGTCTAGGCCATTTTACAGGTCAAGCGCAATGCCCTCGCTACCCCAGAACGAAGCTTGAAGTACAACGCAGCACTCCAGCGACCACGGAGGAAGAGGCTCCAATCTTACCACCTACCGTAGCAGCAGCTGCCTTCTTTCCCAATGAATGCCTGAAGGAAGCCATGCAGGATCTCCGGAGCAAAATGCAGACCATTGGAACCCGTCTTGCCTCGCTTGAGAACGCCATCGCAGATTCACAGTCCTCCAGAGAGGACATCCATCACCTCCACTCCGAGGAACTCAACATTGCTCCACGCCTAGGCCAACTAGAACAAACAATCACCACAAGCATCGGAGAACGCCACGCAGAACAGATCGAGCAACTCACAAAGTTAGCAGCAATGGCCCAGCTTTTCGCCGACACCATAACTGACATCCAGGCTCAACTACACCTGTTCCAACAACAGCTTAAACAAATCAACAGCAATATACTCATCCTCTGTGAAGCACAAGCTCTCAAGCTTGATGAACATTTATTCCGAGAAAATAAAAGCCATCTCTGCCTCCCCCAATAAATAAACATATTGGCTGAAGAGGGCGAAATAAGCCCTAAAGCAGCCATGGGTGTCAATACACCCAGAATTTCCGTAGATCGCACGCGAGTCAGTTGAGTTCTTGGCGAGCAGCCAGAGGAACGACGTGCTAGTGAACGGACTGCAAGACTGTGTACGTGTATCAGAGGAGTTGTACGTAATTATGAGTGTAGAGTGGACCTGTGACAGACGAACTGGTGAATTGTAACTGTGTGCGCTACGTACTTCTGTGTAATCGGCAAGTGTTGCAACTATAATTCGGTGGAAATAAAGAACATTTTGAGTTTGTGCAACTGGACTTTTAATTTCACTAACCCACAAAGTCACAGTATTCAGTTAGATAACTATTATGAACTACAGAGAGATGATAGTTGCTATTACATTGATATATTAACTACACCCAGAAAACTGAATATTATGGATTTAGTATATGCCCAGTTAACTAAAACTCTTTCCTTTAAACTTAAATTTGCAAAATTAATTCGCTCTTTTTGGAAAACAAATGCAGATATAAATATTTCAATGGTAGAACGCCGGGCAATTTCGCTAAATTTAATATATTAATAGGATGTGCTGGAACAAAGGAGAGAAACTGATACAGAATTTATAATCATAATTGATGACAGAACATCATATATCCTTGCAATTAACGCTTATAAATGATTACTCAAAGCTGCGCGTTTGAATTACGCATGCGCTATATCTGCGACTATATAATTTATGACCCAAGCCTCCCACATTTCAATGCATTGAAATTCATCTGGCTGCCTCATTACGGCTGCGACGTCATTAAATATACATGAAGTACCCTAATACATGACTAAAAAATTAAATATACTTATATTCCATTTACATATCGATTAGCAGATAAACTTATAAGACCCATATACCTCAAGAACTTCATTTACAATTGCAATGATATCCAGAAGTTTTTAAGTCTTTTAAGTCAGTACCGTTTTGGAATTTTAAAAAAAGACGTGCATAGATATCGCAATAATTTTATTTTTACATGTAAGCCTGTACCTCAATCTACTTTTCTACATAATTTCCGTGAATATTGAGGCACTTGTCATAACGTGGCACCAGTTTTTGAATACCCTCCTCATAAAATTCTGCCGCCTGACGTGTTAACCACTGTACCACAACTGTTTTGACTTCGTTATCGTCTTAAAGACAGTGACCGCCCAGATGTTTCTACAAGTGCAGGAACAAATGGTAGTCGCTGGGCGCCAGATCAGGGCTGTATGGAGGATGATCTAGAGTTCCCATTGAAAAGATTTGATGAGATCTTTGGTCTGATTAGCCACATGTGGACGGGCATTGTCATGCAGCAAAACGATACCCTTACTCAACTTGCCACGTCTTTTGTTCTGGATTGCACGGCGTAGATTGTCCAATGTCTCACAATAAGACGCTGCATTGATTGTCTCATTATGAGGCAGAAACTCCACTATCAATACTCCTTTTCTGTCCCAAAAACTGTGCACATGATTTTCCGGGCCGAAATTGTTTGCTTAAACTTCACTTTTGTGGGTGATGATGAATGTCGCCATTCCATGGATTGTTGTTTCGATTCTGGTGTGACGTAGGCCACCCATGTTTCGTCACCAGTAACAATTTGGTCTAAAACATCTTCACCTTCATTGTGGTACCGCTCAAGGAAAGTCAATGCACTGCCTAAACGTTAGGTTTTGTGCAAATCCGTCAACACTAGTAGAATGAAAATGAAGGTATAGGTAGAACGAGAGGACCTACAGCTTTTACCATGGACTTCGAATTATGATCATGGGAATACGATATGAGCTAATGTGAAGTAAGGATCAACGTAAAAGCGCCAACCCATATCAAGGAGTCGAAACAAATTCTAAAATATACCCCAAAATGGAACCTAACTACTACTCCTGTTACTCCACGATACTGTGACACAAAAGTTACAATTTAATGTTAACAACTTGGGGATAAAAGATAGCAGCTTCTACTTTCATTCCATATGCATACTAAGAAGGCACTCGTAAATGCGTCACGCTTCAGCTAAATCACTCTCATTCAGTAATGCATATGAAACGACTTCTTTCTTTCCTAAAGACACCAAAGACTTTCCACATTTCTCTCAATGTACAGTTCTCAATTTGATTATCGACAGCGGTCAGAATAAATCGTTTCCTCGACCTGGTTTCTCTTCTCGCTTTAGATTATTCGTTGTAAGAAAAGTCCTAATCCATCTCCGTCCTCCCACATTCTGTCTTCTGAGGTTATCCTTCCTCCTTGTTATTTGACTCCCTCTCTGGACCTTCCAATTAGTCCCTTAACTTTCATTCCGAACATTCGTCGCAGAAGAAGTTCTTTTTTCTCCTCGTGCTACGTGATTCTACCACCAAGTAGCCTTAAATCCATTTTCGATATTATTTTAACGTTAAAATACAGAGTTCAGCTTCATGTTTAAGCTTGGGGCACTGTTTTATTTCATCTATAATTAAACTGGCATTCTTTAGTTTCTGCTCACGTAGTTCCATTTTTACTTTCCCCGCCCAACCAGCGTATAGTAAGTGGATGAAGTATTTTACTGCTCCCAAAAAGTGTACTTAGACATTTCATTGGGATTGCATATGTTTAGATCCATTGAAGATAAATAAACACACACTTTTACTTGCTTTTACAAACGCTTACTTTATGCTTTCTACTCGTTAATCGTAGATAAACTTTTGCGGAAATTGTTTAATTACATGTGGATACAACAGTAAAGGTAAATACAGCGGCTTAAGCGATATCAAATGTTTTGAGAGGTCATCACGTTCAGGTGACTTAAATTCCGTTCTCTTTGCATAGCCAAGGGAGGAAAAAACACATGACTAACGAATTCTCATTTAGAAAAAGTATATGTAGATTGAAACTAATAACAATTCATATCTACGTTATTCTTAACTCCACAGAGAAAACAGAAATAAAATCTCTGCTTTGATAAAATTGACATTTTTATTGAAGAAGTAGTTCCCTATCTTTGCTTCACCAGTTATAAAAAAGTCATTCAAAATGTGCAGAACTTTAGTGGCTTTTGTTATAAAATTTAGGATACGCGCGCGTCATTGTATAAAAACAACTTAAAGGATATGATAATTTAGTCAGAATTATTAGAGCAATTTTGGAGATACTTAAAAATTACGAAAATCCTTTTCAAAGTAAAAGGTATCTTATGTTAGGAGATATTTTCAAAAGTCTTCGACCCGCATTCTTGAAAGACGTTTAATTTGACGATTAGTATTTAGCCAACTCTTGGTTTTTATGTCATACTTTTTATACATAGATACACACAAATTTTTCTGAAAATACTTTTTCTGTGTCACAAAAATGTCAAAACACACACTTACGTTGCAGTCTTGATATCGAATTTTTGAAATACAATAATCTCATTTGTAATAGAGGAAGTAAGTACGTGCACATATGAACTCGTCTGTCTGTCAATAAAAACGTAACGATAAAATGGCCTTCAAAAAGTGCCATGTTTCATATTTGAATTTGAACTCTAGTAAAGTGCTCTAAGTAAAGATTTTTAATGAAATTCCTAAACAGAAATCCATTCATTATCACAACCTACGTTGAATATAGTCATTCAATACAAAGCTTGTACCAGAAACTGTTTCAGGCTTCTGAATTCAATAAAGGCACTTTTAGAAAACATTTCGTGTGTGTATGTGTGTATCTTAGTGAGTAAACAGCATAACTTGTAAACAAAAGTCAGATGTGAACTTTAACTTCCATTTGATTCTCTCCTTTACCTAGAAATAGTTAAAAAATTATTTTCTAGAAAATTATTCTAATGATTAATTGAAATGTTTAAGATATGTTCACTAGAAATAAAATAAATGTATTAATTTTTTTTGGAAATAGCCCCTTCGTCCTCTTCAGTTTAGATGACCTCTGAATAATCGATAAACCAAGATACAGGATAGAACAAAGTTCTTGCTGCACAGAAGAAGTTCAATCTCATTAAAGAATACCAGTTTTATCAAGAACCTTTTTGGTACAGTTAACCATTTCCGAGTAATTCCTTGTTATTTGTCTGAATTTTCCAATTTTATATTTTTTTTTTCAAATGGGAAGGTGTTATTCTATTATACATTTTCTTAGCAATAGAAAGAAAATTCAAAGCATTACTTTGTGACCGCAAGGAAATATACAATAAAATTATTTCTGCAAATTTTTCTCTTAATAATCACGATGCAGATAGAAAAATAAGCATCTGTAAGGATAACTTGTCCAACACTGAGTAGATAATATATGTGGGTGCAAGACAATAAAACTTTTTATAATGCAATAGTTGAGAAGGTGTGGACCGTGCTGTAATCTGAGCAGAGAAGCTACGGTTTAGAGTTTATGTGTGTATAACACTGACAATGTTGTTGTTGGTGATGAGGGTGATAAAATATCTATGAACCTCATTGATTTAATTAGTACGGTTGTAGAATTAAAGTCAACATAATGAAGAAAATTCATCGTAAACCATCCCGTATCTTTTTATTTTCTTCATTAGCTAATGCATATAGATAATACAACTAATTACCAATTGTTGTAAGAAGCTTATTATACATAAGTAGTAGCATACAATATCGTCCAATATCAATACAGGTAATAGCGCTTTCCAAATCGAACTCACAGCCGTTTGTGTACATGAAATCGGCTCTCTTAAAGCACAAGTGTTACAGCTTGTGTAGTGTTTTTTTTTTTTTTTTTAAGACACAAAGTTTCAACAGTAAACGTGATATGATTTTCTGATACCATGGAAACCGTTCAGAGAATATGTTGCCCAAGAGAGCTCCATTCTGCCGTCGAGCAATCGTTGGAAATTCCATTTAGTTTTCTCTCGCGTTACGATTACGTATTACGTGTATGGTTTATCTTTGTTGTTAAGAATTTAATTTTTGGACGTTCCAGATTGTTTTAATTACTGTCCTCCAACGTTAAGTCATATCGGATGATGAATGAAATTATACTCAAATGAGCTCAGAGTCCGTACAGGTAAGAGTTACCCCACATTTATATTTCGGATGATGATGTGATATGAATGTAATAGAGGAAAACACCCCGCTCCAGCGACCCGACATGGATATATTGTGAGCTATCACCCCAGGTGGGGAAGACATTAGGCAGCCAGAGGGCGGGGACAGAGCAGAGCCGCCAAGGTACTTAATAGTTTTAAAGATAGAAATCGGACGAACAACCGAAGCTCCTCACCACCTCCTAGAGAGAGGGCGAAGAACTGACCCTTGAAGTCTGGACAGCTGCTTCAAGGGGAGCCAGGAAAGAAGGGTTAGGCAGCGCAACACCTGCGCCATCTGGAGGGGATCCGTCCTCTTCAGCTGCTGTGGTTCCTCTGACGTTACTAGAGGAACCGCGGGCCGAATTGCTGAATCCCTCCCGTAGGGGAGTTGTTCGGATTGGGTTGCACTCGAGGGGACAGTGGTTCCCGATACTCGTGGGACATCGGGTACGTCTCCGGACGGGGTTGAGGAAGCCATATATTCCCGCGTACTAGCCTGCATAGCTAGTAGGTGTGCTAAATCCCCAGGCGGCCCCACCGAGGTTAATCGGTAGCCTTCCCCTTTGGGGTTGGCGCACGTAAGTGGCGTATCCACTTCCACCCCGTCTTGTGTTTTCGGAGCAGATGGGAGGGCTTGTTAGTCTCTAGGTCTTGCCCTATGGAAGGCCCAACGGAGGCGCCGGGCACCCTTCGGGGACAGCTCAATGACTCCCTGGTCTTGACAATGGGGTCGGTCTTACATTGTGAAGCTGCCCTGGTAGACACCCTCGCATTATATATGTATGAACTACTGCGCTGACAATCAAACGTATAAATGAATATCATGGTTTTAGCTCTTTATAATATTTAATACATTCAACTTACAGTTATAAATGATATGTCAAATGTAAAAGCAACTCAAACAGTTTTACCAAGTTTTACCATTATAAATGTCCAATGTGACTACCCTTTGTCACACGGCACACATCAAGTCTATAGCCGAGTTCTTACCAAACATTGATAAGTGTATATTCAGTAATTTAGCAACAGCTGCTTCAATCCTGTTTCTTAATTCACGGAGGTCAGCTGGTAGCGGAGGCACGTACATACGATCCTTGATGAAGCCCCAAAGGTAAACATCGCATGGCGTTAGGTCAGGAGAACGTAGAGGCCATGCATAGCAAGCTCTGTCATTGGGGCCATTGCGGCCTATCCAGCGCACGGGTACAGTTAATGTTCAACCGATCGCGTACTTCGTTATTCCAGTGAGGTGGCGCACCATCTTGCTGGTAAGTGAAGTTCTCTGGCTCATTTTCTTCCAACTGAGGGAAGAGCCATTGCTGTAGTGTATCAAGGTAAGAAGTGCCAGTTACAGTAGTTTCACCAAAAAAGAAAGGCCCATAAACTTTTCACCGGGATACGGCACAAAAAAAGCATTCATATTAGGGGAATCTCGTTGCATTTGTACCATTTCGTGACTATTTTCTGAGCCCCAGATGCGCGATGTTAACATGTCCACTAAGGTGAAAGGTCGATTCATCACTGAAGACAACACGATCCATAAAATCGTCACGAAATAACATGTCGTTTGCGAAGTTGGCACGTAATCCGTGGTCTGTCGGTTTTAGAGCCTGTAATAGCTGTAAACGGTAAGGACGTAGCTGTAAGCGTTTTCTTACAACTTTCCAAACAGTCGACACAAGAACTTGTAATTCACGACTAGTCTTCCGGACTGATTTCTTTGGGCTACGAGTGAACGACTTTCTCACTCGCTCGACAGTCTCTTCGCTTACTCTTGGTCGTCCCGTGCTCTTTCCTTTAAAGAAGGCATCCGGTATCTTCAAACTGGTGATACCATCTACGAATGTTATTATCACTAGGAGGATCAGAACCAAACTTAATGCGGAATGCACTTTGCACAGTAACTACAGATTCGGTCTTTGCAAATTGCAAAACACAAAACTTTTATTAATTGTCCTTTCACACTGGCCGTGTGTAGGCTAAAGTATGGAAAGATAGAGTAAATACTCAAAAATTCAGTGTCATAGCCGGGATGTGAACCACGGATCTTCTGGTTGCCGTCCAGCCGCTCTAAACCTTGAGCTAATATGGCCAACGTGTCGACATGACATTAAATTCTCCAACTGACTCGAGGTTTTCCCGGTAAATCACTTAGGAGTTCTCATAAACACATGAGACGACTACCTTAATGGCGACTTACAACGTGTAAGTACTTGAAGGCCCGGGCTTACACGTAAGTGATTTACCGGGAAAAACCCTAGTCAGTTGAAGAATTTAATGCCATGTTGGCACGTTGGCCATATTAGCTCAAGGGTTAGAGTGGCTGGACGGCAACCAGAGGATCCGTGGTTCAAATCGCGGCTATAGCATTGAATTGTTCAGTCTGACTCTATCTTTCCATACAAAACTTTTGTTTACTAGTCGCCATCTTTGCTACTACCGCTGTCTAGTGGATTGTGGGAGAAACATTGCACGCACGTGCGCACTGGTGCCCACAAACACAACTGTTTGAGTTACTTTTTCATTTGACATATCTTTTATAACTTTAAGTTTAGTGTAATAAATAGTATAGAGTTAAAACGCGATATTAATTTATATACACCCTGTAGTTTCCACAGCAGTCACGATGCTACATAGTCAGTATGTCTACATATATTAGGTTTATTTAAGTTCTCTTATAACACAATATTCGCCATATTAATGTTTAGTTTGCAGTTTCTTACCCACGTTCACCTGCAAGGATCAATTCAATTACGTACCCGATGTGGATATTGGGCAAGCTTTACGGAAAATAAGAAAAAGCTGAACTAACTGCCCGCGCTGCTCGTAAAATTAGAGATAATTTCCGATGGTTACCACGCAGCCAATATCCAAGCAAACATTTCGGTAGCGATGCAAGATTTCAGTCAAGTCAGCACAGACATGAATCGATAGCGGGTGAGATGCTCGTTACCAAAATCAGATACTGTCATCTGTTTTCGGTGTTTATTTAATGAGAATTTGTCGAGAAGCTTTTTGCCGTCATTTGTCAGGCACTTTAAAGAATGAAAGATGAGGATATTCAAGGAATTATCTCACTGTATAATTAGAAAATTCGATACGTTTTGGTCAATTGAGTTTCAAATATTAAATTTCAGATGTTCACATGTACAGTTTACACGAATTCTCTGTAAATAACTTTTGGTAGTTCTCGTTCTTACTGGAGTACTCTAAACAAATAAGAAATACACAAGAATTAGCACATAAAATTAACATTCCGTTAAAACAAGTGACTGTAATACTATAAACGGGTTTTGTGATATTAGCATTTTCGAAACGTTTAATTACTCCCATTTGATGAAGTACATTTAAAAATTCTAAATGGTCATTCTGGTATCTCTCCAGATCGAGCAAAGAATTAGTAGTAACTATTTCCATGATCCAGTAGTTATGGTAAGATCTTTCCACCTCCGAATTGCTGGATTCATTTCCTAGATGGGTTGGAAGATTTTCTTCTATTAGAATTTTTCCCTTTATTTTCCTGAGTATTGCTTAGAACGTCAATTCGACAAATATTATAAACCTTGTAAACACCAAAGGGATTATAAACGCCTAATTTTAATGCCATACGTTTATGAAATTTGACCAAAAGTGGTGAAAAATTAAAAATTAAATTTTCAGGTAGTAAAATAGTATAATTGGAAACTTCAAGAAAATATATCTGCTTTTCCCACTTGTTAGATTTAAACTATCATCAAAGGAAGTTGTATAGGGACAGGTTCATTCTTGTTAATAGACAAGCCTAACTTAAAATCTTGTTTTCTTGCACAATTTTTTCAGGACTTTTCTCATATTCAAAATGTTGCATAAGATGTTAAGATGTTTGCAATGCATCTCAAAAGTATATTAAATAAAATTACTATAGCTTGAACTTAAAAAATACTCATATTTTGAGAGATATAGTATAACATTAAAAAATGGATCATTTTTAAGAGTACAAACCGTATGTGTCTACAATAATTACGGGTTAATATAAGAAGTAATTTTCAAACATTTTTACTGTAAAAGTTGAATGTCTGGTTATTCTAAAAATGAAGAGCAGCTTTATGAAAACAAATGAGTTTACACAATAAACAAGAAGTTCAAATAGACATGCAAGCTAGAGTTTTTGAACATGACAAGACTTTTATTTTGCATAATGAGGCATAAATTAAAATAGGGAAGGTAACGATTGCAGATATTTCTAATTTCAAGATGGCTTTACCTTAACTCAAAGTCACCTTTTAACCAGAATACTGAATAGTGGCGTAATCAGAAAAAAAATATTATTTAGGAAATTAAGGCGTACAGTCTGATTTTTAAAAGAAGATACCTGAAGGTCATCAAGCAAGGGGCGTGAAGGATAAGAAAATTCTTCTTAGAAAATTCTTCCAACAGGAAGACGAGAGGTTGCTGCTTATCAATGAACGGCTTATTCCTTTTATCCAAAAGCGACAGTTCCATGTCAGTAGATATGCTTGCAGGTAAAACAATTCCTGTGGGTCAAATTTCCGGCATATCGGCGAGGTTGATATAAAAATGTCAATTTACAAAGTCGTTAATAATAGTATATTGCGATATTAATGTATACAGAACGATGAAAGTTTTGAAAAAAACGAGGCACTTGCACCGAGCTTTTTCAATTCTCGGAATTCCGTTATGTGCTTACCACATGTGTATTGCACATTATTTTTTGCACTATGTATATTTATATCAATCTTAATTTTAGTAGTTAAGATATTATCTGAAATATTAATAAATATAATTGAAGATAAATGTTAGATTTTAGAATGTGCATCGCGTATATGGGTTTCTATGGAGAAATACCGCACTAGTGCGGCAATTTCAACTTAAAATGCATAGCAACAAAAATGGTAAGTATGAAATATTCAGTTACATAGCGCAGAAATTATTTAAAAAAAACTCACACATGTGAAGACCTACAACGCAGTGAATGTGTGAACAACTTATTTCTGTTTTTAAAGTAGGCTAATACAGATTAACTGTGCATATTTTTGTTGAGGTGAGATAACTCGAACCCTTGTTTATGTTTCGAGTGTTGAGAGGATAAAGGAAAGGAATTTGCTAGCAACATTGCAGCACCCTCGTGGAGAAACAGATGACATTCACGTATCTTATTTTAAAAATCAGACTGTAGTATCCATTTCAATGACAAATCCGAATTAATTCTGAGTTAAAATATTTAAACAAATTGAATTCATATCCACAGATTAAGATACAGTCGAAAACCTCAGTAGAGCCTGCAATGAACTGGCACACCATTCTCTAGATCTTCAGGCTGGTACCAGGTACGGTGTCTCAGAATCTCAGCTGGGTATCAGTGCCCAGAGGTACGTAATCTCCCATTGGAACCATTGTGCCACCGAGCCCAACCCAATCCAAACAACGGGAGGATCTAACATATTCAACCCCGTGTGCTTATGTTAACACTAGCAGTACCACGGGTGCCAGGAGCTACAGCAGTCTTACCATAGCAGCACTAGGGGTTGAAGCAGCCCCTCCGCTCGCTTAAGATATACCTCTTATATAGAGAGGTTATTTTCCTATGACCTCGAATGCTTAAAAAGCGACATCAGATGTACACAACACTCTCCGGTATTCACAACCACGATTTACAATATGCTGTCCCCAACTCTTGGTTCCTAAGGTGGCCGGTTCAAACGCAGCTGAGGAAGATGGAGCTTTTTGGACGTAAAACTCCTTAGCATGCCTTCTTGCGGAAGGGAAGTGAAGCCGGTGGTTCCCTATATAGATTTACGGCAGAGAAAAGAACGTCAAACCTATTAAAGATGCGTTTAAGCAAAATTAAACTTATATGTATATATATATATATATATATATATATATATATATATATATATATATATATATATATATATATATATATGAACCACAGCAATTAAACAGCGGTCATAAATCAATGAATCATAGCTTCAAGTATTGAAGTGCTAGTATAGTAATCATTATTTATTACTATTTAAATATGAAGCACATTCTGCTTTAATTTCATTTTTAATATCTAAATATAGATTGAAAATCAGAGAGATTAGTACTTAAAAATACATCGTTAGTGCTGTTTAAAATATTATATTTAAAACATTTTATAACATATTACTAGTAAATCTAAATAATTTAAAGTCATATTTCAAACAAATGAAAACGCAAACTTTGGCATATAACATTTTCATTTTGCTGAATTAAGTCAGTGAGCAAGGCTCAATTTATGCAGGGGTTGTCCCAATATTTTTGTAGCCCCCGTCTCCGTTTTATTGCATGCGCTTTCTCCCAGACCTCTTCAGATATGACATCATATTTTTCACCCTGCTGGTGTACCATCTTCTCCACCTGGTTCCAAAACTGCACCATATCCACAAATCTAAAGATATGAAAATCCGACCTTTGCCTCACGTTATACAATTGTTTTCACAAATGAAAGAGACGGTTTCCATATAACAGGAAGTTCCAGCGTAACCGAACTTAAATATTTTAGAATATGAACTAAGTTTATTAAGAGTTTATAGAAAATGTTATTGCTCTTTTGCAGAAATCTCAACTCTGCAATAAAATCTCAAAACTGAATTTATATTTGGAGAGTTGTCTTCTATAAGAGGCGGTGCATAAGGTGTTTACAGCATTTATAATACACTGCAGCCTTTTAAACTGTTATAGTTAATACTTTCATGCCAGTGTGTAAAAATCTGTAAAATATTACATCCGTATTAGATTTTCTAGCCTCTCTTCTACAAAATATCCTTACGAAAGGCTATGCCTCTTTCTATTTTATATTAATACAGATAAACGACATCAGAAAGGATTTCATTACACATTCCTCGGGCCACTATGCCCAGGCTTTAAAACTGTACTGTTTGCACAACTCGAAACAAATGAATGGCGACAGCTGCTGTGTGCTAGCGCTGTGGACCCCTAGCACTCGTGGTACCTCTGACGTTACCAGAGGAACCTCGGGCCGAACATTGGAGCCCTCCCGAATGGAAGCTGTTCGGATTGGGTTGGACTCGTGGGGGCAGTGTGTTCCCGAAACCCCCGGAAGATATTGTACCCCCGGCTAGGCTTCGGCCACCCGGTGGGGCAGAGGGTTGCCTAAGAAGTCCCGGATACTGGCACTGCAGAGCTAGTAGAAGGTGTGCTAGATCACCAGGCAGCCACAGGTTATTCGGTAGTCTTCCCTTCAGCGTATCCACTTCCACCCGACATGACGTTGTTGTCGATGGGAGGGCTTTTTAGATTCAAGGTATTGCTCCATGGAAAGAGCCCCGGAGTTTTCCATCGCTCCCGGGTTGATGAGATGAGAGGAGAGGAGGGGCAGTAGGGGGGATGAGGGGAGGGGAGATGAGGGGAGGGGAGATGAGATGAGAAGAGAAAAGAGGAGGGGAAGGAGGGGAGGGATATGAGGGGAGGGGGGATGAGATGGAAGTTCAGAAAGTATAAAGTAGGTACCTGAAATTCAAACCACTAGCAGTTGTAATTCTGCAGCTTACTTAATATAAATTGTACCTACATTTTAATGAAATCTACAATTTTTGTTAAGTTTCTGTCTGTCACTTGGAGTTTACCACTTACACAAGAGTACAAAATCATTCATAATGGAGAGGACTGGACAGGTAATTTGTAACAACAAGAAAGACGCATTTTGAACATATGCTATTTTAATAGTAATTATTACAGCAATTAATGTTCCTTAAAATCATCGTGAGGTTTCCTCGAAACAAATTGTATTTAAATATCCAGTTTGGTATTCGTAAAACCTGGTTCACGAGTTCACATATACATATACGGCCTGCAAAAAGTATATTTTTATACACTTTATACATCAGTAGAACTCAAAATGTGTATTTCCGTTAGATATAAATAGAGAATGTTTAATGCAACGTATTCCCTGCCGTATTATTTCTCATGAAAGAGAAAATGTCAGACGATTATCTTGTGATCGTTTATTAGAAATGTACGGTTAAGTAGGATAACAAATGAATATCGATATGGAATATTGACTAAGTAAAGAATCTGGTGTGTCATGTAGACAAGTACGTACTTTTAAGCGTATTTAGACAAAATAAACATAACATAGAGTTTAAAGTCTCTTATAGATACTTAGTGATGTATGTTAATCACTTCCCCGTGCCAACAAGAAATGTTTGTAACCATCTAATATCAGTTACTGTGAATAAAAACATGTGAGTAGTAAAATGAGTACAGAAATCTGTTTAATCAATGCTGTCCACAAATTTTTGTAATGATAATGTCCCAGTTATCCTTGTTGTTCCACAATATTTATCACTATATACAGAATAATTTATATAAAACTGACATATTTATTTCCTTAATTGTTTCAACACTAATTGTGCTAGCGACAACTTATTATACATAAAATGTAGAGGAAGTTTGATAGATTTATTGATCTCTATAGCAAATGCTGAAATTGTCCTCCATCCTGCATAAGGCACAATTCAACACGTCGTTCCATGTTACTTGCCACTCGTTGGAGGACTCTGTTGTAAATAGCTTGAATATCCTGTATAATGTTCTGCTTCAGATCGTCTAATGTCTAGGGACATGTGGCGTAAACCCTATCTTTTAAGTAACTCCATAGAAAAAAGTCCAACGATGTCAAATACGGAGTTCTCGGTAGCCACAGTTTTCTGAAAATTATCCGGTGGTCAAAGAAACTTGCAATTAATTCCATGGATTCACTCTATGTATGGCATGTAACGCTATCTTGCTGAAAATATCCTTGACTCAGCTTTACATCGTCCATTTGCTAAACAAACTCCATGAGAAAAAGTCGGTTCTCTGCAATGCACACATTCTAGTTAAAAAAAATTGACCACACGATTCTCTGTGCGGATATTGGGCATCAAACTCAGATTTTAATCTGGTGCATAGGTGCTTCATGGATGACATGTGGATTTTCGATGACCCAATGGCGTAAGTTCTGTGATTACACATAACCGGACAAATGGAACCGTGCTTCGTCTGTGAACCATGTGATGGACAACATTGCATGAGTTTGCACAATGAACGTCTGAAACCAACGACAATAATTCAGTCTTTTAGCTTCATCTGGTTGTTGTAGCTGATGAACAACCGTAACCGTATTGGCTTTAGGCCTACACTTTTCACAGCTCTCTGATACATTATCTCCTGCGGCAAACGTCTTAATGATTTTGTTTAGGTGACTGCTCCAGTCGTGCTCTTACGTCAACAAGCATGGGAAGCCTAGATGATAGATGATTGCTTTTTTCCCTCACTCACCAACTCACAATTGTTTCCAATTTGTTTACCAGTCTCAATTCTGTGTTTCTTTTGGAAGGATTGGGAACACCAAATTCTCACTAGTATGCCCTTTGAGTAGACATTGTCGCGGCGACATGCACAAAAGGTTCGGTGCAGAGAGATAAGCGCGGCTAGTGTACACAAAGAACCTGCAGATAAAGATAACGGGAAATAAGAGGCTGGCTATCACAGATAAAGTTACGCTTCTGAAAGGTTAGGGTTTCGTCTGATGATGGAACATTCGATTTCTTGATTGTTACAGAACAGTCTCGAATTATCAATGAGGTATATAAGGAAGCGAGGAGTTGCCAAGTCAGTCATACACAGTTAGTAAACAGATGTAACAGGAGTGTTGTAAACAGTGGAAGCTGTTTGTTGTGCTCATCGACCTTGGTAGATTGTGATCGTGTATGTGACATAATTCTGTTACGTAAGGATTGAACAGTGTGTATTTCTACGGAAGTAAAGAATATTTTGAATTTCTTCAAATTAGTATTTTAATTCTACGAACCCACAAAGTCACAATATAATTGAATTCGTAATCGAGTAATTCCTCACAAGGAAGAGTTTTTTTTTTTTTTTTTTTTTTTTTAATTTACGTCCTCCAACGTTAAGTCATATCGGACGATGAATGGAATGGGTGAAATGATGCTCAAATGAGCCCAGGGTCCATAGAACTCAGAGTTAACCAACGTTCGTCCTTCAGGATAAGGGAAAACGCCGGGGGAAAAAAACCTTATCCAGGTGACTCACCCTGACCGAGATTCGAACTCGGGACCTCTTGAACGTGAGGCAGACGTGAGGCACTCACACTATCAGAAGGATCACCTTGGTGATTCAAGGTGTACTGCATTTTCCCGTTGACTAGAACAAAATGCCGAAAACAACTGCCAACAACAGCAACTAGGAATAAAATATAAACATCTGCGCATCTAGTGACAAGAAATCGAAGCTGCAGAGCATTCTGCTTAATTTGGTGATAAAATTGGGCCATTGAATGAATATCCAACGGAATAATTAAAGAAAGAAATATGTCAGTTCTACATAAATAACTCTGCATAGGCCCGCCTCGGTAGCGTGGTGGTAGCATGTCTGCTTCATGTTCAAGAGGTCCCGAGTTCGAATCTCGGCAAGGGTGAGTTACTTGAATGAGGTTTTTCCAGGGTTTTCCCTTATCCTGAAAGACGACTGTCGGGTAACTCTAAGCTCTATGGACCCTGGACTCATTTGAGCATCATTTCACCTATTCCATACATCATCCAACATGACAACGTTGGAGAACTTAAATTAAAAAAAAGACACTGTATAGGGAGATAGGGCACCTTGCCTCTGTGAGATAAATCCTACCCTTTAAAGATATAAGAATAAACACTCAACAAAAGATAAATTTTAAATAAAAGTTGTCTTTATTAAACAGATTTGTACCAGTGCAGAAACATTATCTGAAATACCGCAGAAGTGGAGAAATTAAATACACAAGCGTCTGTGCAGTGAAGAAGCGCGCCAACGGGCTCAGATAAGCTTTCTGCACAAGTTTTCAAGACGTGTGAATTAAACGCACACTGTTCATGCGATGACGTGATAGTATTCACGAGAAGGCAAGCGCACGGAGAAAACATAATTTCAGAAGTGAATGAATTACAAGTTGAAGTTCCGTTGTTGTGCATACCACGATAGCCCAGATAGATAACACCACTTGCTCCTGCATGAACAACGTGTGTATCTAGGGGCTAATATTGCATGTAATCATTTGACAGTTACGAGGCTCATTTCAGTGAGATACGATATCGTGCTGTATTGTTCCCCAGCATTTACAACTCATGTATGCACAACTGATCTTCGTAAAGATCAAAATCATCATACACCTACTAACCGAAATGAAACTCGACTACCAACTAGAGAACATGTAGCCACGTTGTCAGTGTTACGTTCTCTCTTTCAAGTTCTGTCACATCGGCTCTAATGTCGTAATTACGACATGTATGTGCTGATTGCAGTCGAATGACGTTGAATTCAGGGATCGAGGGAGAGGAGAAATAAATAAATAGAAATAAATATACTTTGTAATAGACGTTGTTGACCAAGTATATCTATAAAGGCTTGTTGATTATGTTTTGTCAAAAAATAAATCGTTATGTTGCTTCAGCTAAGGTATTTACGGACGTATTTTCTTGTAACTCCTTTCTATTGTTCAGAACGAAAATAACAATGAAAAGAAGTCTTCCATCAATGATAAGTTAAAACAGACTCGCCGAAGGAACCGAACATCATAGGTCAGAATACAATCTAGGAGGGGATTCACTGTTGATCTATGCCGCAAGTAGAGTATCTCTTGGAGGACCCAGAGGGTCACCTTCCTAGGGAGTCACAACAGTGTAGAGGGCAGGGTCCTTAATACGGACCAGTTGTAAACTCCCCGGCAGGCTAGTATAACAGGTATCCCGCCTACAGTGGTCCTGAAACGGCCCACTGGCTGCCTCGAAGACCGTCCTACCGGAGAAGACATTTTACCAAGAGAATATCATTCTGCCATGCTGCGCCGAGACTCCCGCCGTCACCTCTACCGTGACAGAGATCACTAGGTATGAGATGATGTGAAATGCTAATGGAGATGGACAGGAAATTCGGAGGATGTAATTACGAGTGCTGTTCAATAAAGAATCATCACAATTTATTGATTTTTTTTTTTTTTTTTTTTTTTTTTTTTTTTTTTGAGAATGTACCTTTACTCATCCTCAGAATTTTGATGGTCCCCAAAATAGTCTCCCCTGAATGCGATGCACTTGTCCAAGCGTTTCTGCCAGTCTTCAAAGACATGTTGGCAACCAGTTTTTGAGAGATCCTTCAAAATCGCCTCCGCAGCCTTCACCACTGCTTCTGATGATGGATAATGCCTCCCACGAAGACGTTTCTTCAAGTTAGGGAATAAAAAACGTCACATGGGGCTAAATCCGGACTATAGGTAGGGTGAGGGATGCACTTTACCTTGATTTTTGCAAGATATTCAATAACAGCATTGGCAATATGCGGCCGCACATTATCGTGGTGCAGTACCCAGCCTGTTTCACGGAAATGTGGTCTTTTGCGCCTGATATAGACTTGCAGTGTTTTCAGGACATCCCTGTAGTATTGTCCAGTTACTGATGTGTGTGCAGGTACGACATGCTGATAAACCATTCCATGAATATCAAAGAATCTGATGACCATAACTTTCCCAGCAGAAGCAACCACTTTTGCTTTTTTGAGGGTTGGTGATGAAGGATATTTCCACACTGAGCTTTGCTGTTTGCTCTCAGGATCACTATGATGTAGCCAAGTTTCATCAGCAGTGATTACGTTTGAAAGAATCTCCGGATCTTCCTCTAACATCAACTTTAACTGCATGTTACCTCCATCGTAGCGGTAGGCGATACTGACTATGTCTGAACTTGCCTGGTTCTCACAGGCGGTAACCAGGAGTACCAACAGTGAAACTACTACGGCGTGTTTGTTTCACATTAAACTAACAGAATATAATAAGATTGAATTTTATTGCGAAAAATAATGACCTAAAAATTATTATCATTCTTTATTGAAGAGCTCTCGTATATACCCAATATTCGCCTGGCTGCCCAGAAAAACCTGCCAGCAACGAAAATCAAACCCGGACCTCCCAAATGCAGGCCACAAACGAGACAGTATGAACCATCCCGCACAGTAGCTGAACACCATAAAAAATAGCAGTTCTAGAAATGCCTCCAAGATTGAAAAAAGTGCTGGCACAAGTGTATTATATCCGAGGATGTGACAAAATTTAATGTTGATAAATAAATAAATGAATATTTTTCAATAAAAATGAAAATTTACATTGCTTTTTGTCAGATTTCATGCATACTGCTGAAAGATAAGATTCTTAATAAAGGGACAAAATAAGGAAGTAACCCGGGGGCCACCTTGTAACCCCTACCGGGCACGTCCCCCGGGTGGCGGATGGGGTAGCCCATCAGAAATGCTGGGTTGGTCCGAATAGCTACGGTAATAAGCACCCGTGGACCAACAAGGAGGTCGGTTCCTGGGGGCTTAAATACTGGGACACACTATCTGCCGGGGATATAAATATGGAGGTCCCATGCCCGGGGTAACTGGGTGAAGACCTCAACGGCGACATTCATGGCGGCGGAAGAAGCAGCCCTACATTTGGGGATGGTACATACCTATGATAGACGTGACTGTTGATCTATGAGCTGGCAACCCCAGCAACAGTCTTATTCTGCTTCACGGTGGTACCGTGTCCAGAGGACAATTAACTCTACTCAATCTCTTCAAGGAAATAACTGTATAAAGCAATGATTATCCCAACCCTGCTTTATGGGTGTGAAAACTGTGTCTTGACTATCTCAAAACAGAAGAATGTGGAGGCTGCTGAGATGAAATTTCTGAGACAGGTGGCAGGTTATAGACTCATAGACAAGAAAAGAAACGAGGATATTAGAAGAGAATTGGAAATTCAGAGTCTAAATGAAATAATCATTGCATACAGGCAAAAATGGCAAGATCATGTGCAGAGAATGTCCAAAGACCGTACACCAGAAATGGTATACAAGTATAAACCTGTGATACCGAAATTAAAGGATTGCAATGTATAAATAATCATGATGGATTTCAAAGGAATGTTGGTTCTTTGTTACAACACGTGCAAGGGCAGTTGAGTTTGAATAGCAGTTGGGGGAGAATAGTTGTTGTAACAAAAGAAATGTAAGAAACAGTGTCCATAGCAGATTTATAAAGGATGGCATTTGACTTGTTGAATGAGGTATTCTTCGGTCCCTAATAATGACAATGGACAAAATTGTTACAAAGGGAATCTTTGGTTGAATGAAGAGGGCTTTCAGAAAGTGAAAGTGACACATACACCCACGCGCAGATGTGGAGGACGGTCTTCGGGTCAGGCCGATTAGGGCAGTTCGTGGCTGGCAAGCCATTAAGACAGTCCGAGGCGTGAGGCCGATTAGGGTGGTCCACTTCTCTCTTGGTTGAGGACAGACCAGAAGATGTGAGAGAAGATATTTGTCGGTTCATATATACGTGAAGAACGAATTAAGTTTAACGAGTAATAAACATTCCGCCTTCAGTAACTCTAAAGAGGGATATTGGTAACCCTTGGTCGGCAACTTACAGTTTGATGTTCGGATAGAAGAAGCAGTCAATAAATCAGTTTGAAACGGGCATCCCAGTGTCAATAAAACCATCCTTCTCACACATATCCACGCATATCCTGAGATTAACCTCATTGCTTAACCCTGAGCTAAACACTATTTGTTCCAAACTGTCGCGTAAAAGTGGAACCAATTTGCCCGCCAATAAAAGTCGTTTCACCTGTAGGTAGAAGAAATGTTGGCAGGCCACGAATGAGATGGTCCGATCAATTTCCTTGAAGTCGGAACGGGCCACAAGGCTTATACCGTGATGATGATGATGACGACGACGACGATGACGATGACGATGACATGACGATGACGATGATGATGATGAATAAGGAAGTAGACAATTTTTATTTTTTTAATAAATGCTCAAATGATCCAAGGTCCATAGAGTTTAGAGTTACCCGAAATTTATTTCTCAGGATAAGAGAAACCCCCGGAAAAAGCCTGATTCAGATAGCTGACAGAGATTCGAACTTTGTACCCTTGAACGTGAGGTAGACAGGGCACTATTATTCCATATTATATCCAACAAATTCGTAGGTTAGTCTATTTGTAAGCAGCAAACGCTATCTAGTTTCCAACAAAAAATTCATTTATTGGTTTTCATTGTTAAATTAATGACCAAATTATACAGTTCAAAACGGATCACTTTAATCTTTGCACTTTCCCAATTTCTTTTTACACATCTAAATAATGCACTGCTGATGTAAGTTCAATTTTTTTGACACACTCTATGTTCGCGTCTCATTTTCTTGTAGAAGTCACAAATCAAATATACCCAGTGTTCTCGCAACAGAATTCTTCGCAACCGTTGCAGAATTGAACATTCCGTTTTAAGTGCAAATTCTTGACTCATCTCTTGTTCTGATACGAGTTCTCTTGAAGAAAGCTGATATTGCAGCGCTATAGAACCGGAGAAATAGGACAACGAAAGGTTTATATGTGAAAAGGATCAAAGTGAATATCAAACTGCGAAATAAAACTTCGCGGATAGTAAAGTGAATGTTTTATAGTTCCGTCTGAAGAACAAGAGAAGAGAGCAATCTCTCCGTTTTTATTTATTTTGTTTTTTCCTGCAAAGAAATAAAGCAGCACCAAAGAGTGAAGAATGTTGACGTAAAGGGGTCGACCGAAGGTATTGCAAGGTCCCGACACATCTTTATCGCTACGGAAGAGGTCGTAAAATTGGAGCTGGGCATCCTGCGCTGGGGAGGAGAATTAACTGGACCTAAGGTTACAGCTGTGCAGATATCTAAGTAAGGGATGAGCAGCATCTGGTTGATGGTTTGGAGAGATCTATGGGTCAGCATCGCCATCCTTGTAGGCGCCGTAATTTAAACTGAAACTTGACATCGGATCTGAGAGAACATACCGAAACTAAATTCCCAGATTAAAGGGCGCAGAGGTAGCGCAGTGGTTCCCGTACAAAGGGTCCCGAGTTCGATTCCCGTCTCTGGGGTTGGCGATTTTAACTTGGCCCTATCCACGCGTTCACCTCTGTCTAACACATGTGAAGTGTCCCCTATGCCCAACGTGGTTCGGAGTCCACGGTATAAGCTGTAGGTCCTCTCGCCTAACCGAGGAAATGCGTTTGGGCCAGTGCAATCAACTGTAACCTTCCGTCGATATGGAGAGAAACTGTTTATGAAGTTGTTAATGAAACGGTTCCAACTGCAAAAAAGATGCGGCGTCATGGGAGAGTGAATTTGAAGATCTGTGGCGCATATGTGGAAGCTGATACATTTGAACATCGCTTGTACAACTGCCAGCGGGCTGACTTGATTTGGACCGCCCTCCGAGACGCACTACATAAACTTAGTCCAGAAGAATGCTTACGTTCGGTAGCAAAGTTGGTACAACTGGAGTTTCGTTTCAAAAACACGAAATTTCATAATTTTGCAGTGTGGTTGGTTGCTGGCACTCTACATTGGCTGCTGAAAGTACGGCGAGGAGACACTGTGCTAGGAAAGCACTTACGTATATTTTTTAAATATATATATATATATATATATATATATATATATATATATATATATATATCACCCTATCATTGGAGGTAATGGACACCGCCTTCTGGTGCCTCTACCTGAGAAATGGGTTCGGTCATCACGTGGTGGGGTGAGGTTACCCCTAAGGCCAAGGTTCCCATATGGAGATTGTTGGTAAACAACTACATTCTCGGATTAATATCGTGGAGTGCTTATCGATTTATTTATTTTACATGCGAATCGCATTAGTATTTTGATTAGCTTGCCAAGCTCAGGCACCCGGATTCGGGAGATCCGGGTTCGACCTATCACTCATGAATACCCGCCTCGGTAGCGTAGATGGCAGAGTGTCTGCCTCGCGTTCAAGAGGTCCTGAGTTCGACTCTCGGTCAGGGTGAATTACCTGGATAAGGCTTTTACCGGGGTTTTCCCTTATTCTGAAGAGCGAATGTCGGGTAACTCTAAGCTCTATGGACCCTGGGATCATTTGAGCGTCATTTCACCCATTCCATTCATCGTCCGATATTATTTAATGTTGGAGGACATAAAATTACAACAACAAAAAGTCACTCATAAATTTTTTTTAGATTTTTCCCGGGTTAAGTAAATGCTAGAGGTTCATTCCACAGAATTTTCTCTCCTCCATTCCATTTGACTTCGTTTGGTTTCTTCTTTCAGCCACTTGGTTCTTCCAGTAACATGTCTCAAGCGCTGCATGACAGGGGAAAAAGGAAGCTTTCTGTAAGCGTCGTCCCCTTGCAGTCTGCGCCTTCCAAGCCTCACAAGGCAAAGTGCTCACCTGAGCATGGGAGGGTGGTGTTTGTACTAGACACCACTAGGAGGAAGCTTCTATCCGGGAATTGTTAGAGACCCTAGATCAGCCACCCTATGTCTTCTTTTACGTCACCCCTCCCTCCCGGAGGTTTCCCTTCTGGGATATAAGAACAAAAGAACAGAGTTTGGGGCACTGACATTATCGTCGGTAGTATTTGCCTTAATTCCCTCAAAGAACCAAATTAAAACACGTATTTGCTGTTCTTGAACACATGTAACACTTTCCATAGCCTTAATTTGAATCACGGATTGTCGGCTTTGTATACCATTGTCTAAGTAAGCTAACATTAAACACGCCGGGACAAAATTAAATTCCCAAAAATATATGAGTTAATTTGGAAATGTAACACCTCTATGTAGCCATCCTCATGTGTGAGTTTTCCAGCCCATTACCTCGTAAACCTATAGAGAACAAAAGTTACTTACCACAGAAAGAGTAAGAAGTATTTAAATTTAGATACGATCTTGAATTTTCACAGATAATACTGAAGGAATGAATCACTGAAAAATGTAATTTGCGATCCATTTTTGGGAACTTTATATAAATTTGCCTACATTTCATGCAACAAAAATAATCTCCATTTATCCAATACTAGAAGATATGTTGGAAGGTATATTCCGCTGTTTGGTAAAGTAGACAATGGTATTCTGAAAAGTCTTAAGTAAGCTTCAATAACTTAGAAACGTGACCTTGGACAGTAAACAAATGATGGTTGACCCGGAGTCTAATAATATCTATTCCTACCTCTGTATATGGAATGGGACCGCTGTATTCGTGTGCCACGACATACCCTGTGAAAATCACTGGTGCAGAGAAATGCGCACATCTGTAAATTAGCTTTGGGAATATCTCCGAGGATCCTTCGTGCGTTTCTTGGTACTACGATATGTAATCACAACACAGAATAGAATCTATGGAACCGTAAATCAAATTTCATGAACAGAATACGTGACACACCTCTCGCGAATTCTAACATTCTGCTACTCCTTTGTCGATTATTTTGTAAAATCTATGAAATTTCACAGTAGCAAAAATTTGTATGGTACATAAGCACATTAACAAAGTTTATATAAACCAGTAATACGAACACAAGGAATACTTTTAATGCTGAAATTTTATCTAAACAAGTTGCTGCAAACCTAAAAGTTTTCGTTTTGTGAAAAAGTGAATAGTAACATTTAAAAGTATTTCAAGATTAGCAATGATCCTTTTACTAGAATAAGTCAGCAATATAATCAAATAAAACAGTAGTTAACCTTGTTCAGTATGCATTAATTACTTTGACAGATTAATATTCACTGTGGGGTAGTATGATTTTTCATTTCTATTGAATGAATTATTTGCTTCATCATCATAAACGAACATGGTAAATTTGATGTTTCTTTTGAAAGGCTCAACGTAATTATCAGCATTTCGTAGGGTTCCTTGTATATAGGTAATAATATTACAACAACAGAATATTAGATTTTTCACTACCACTCTTTGAAAGAAAGAAACTTTACTTAAACTTTTTGTTGTTCTATTTAGTCTTTAACTATATGGTCATACCGACGGCCCTTTGCTTTGCAACCTATTATGTAAGCATTGGTGTACCTCTTTCTCTCTGCCTCTTTTTCTTTCTTCCCTTCCTTTTGTTTCTTTCTCTCTTCCTTACAGTTTTCTAACCATTATTTATTTGTTTATTTCCTTCTTCCTTTAGGTTTTGTATGCTAGATCACGCAAACATTTACCTCTCGTTCAAACTTCTAAGTTCTGGAGAAAATAGCAATAATTTTAGAGAAATATTTCCATCCCCAACTGAGAATCATGTTTCATCTGCAACCTAGTTTGCAAGTTTCATACAGTTGATAAAACACCTGCATGCTGGGCAAAGCGTTTCAAGTTCAAATCCGGTCTATAACATAGCAACGTGCTAAAGACAAAAGAACAACCACTAGTACACGAAAACCGTCAACTGTCGACCATCTAGTTATGTATGCCTAATAAATATGATAATCTATAATATAAAACTGCTTCAATGATAACTAGTAAACAAATAAAATATGTACTACTATAGACTGAGTGAACTCGCAGGAAATTCAGTTGTCATGAAAACGAAATCAAAATTGAAATAAGGCAGTTACCCAATGGTCGGAAGGGCATAACAAGTAGATGCGAAACATTTGCATAATAATAAAGTCGGTGAGTTTACACTAATACCAATAGTGCTTACATGCTTGAGTCTAAATGTTTTGATAAAAAATAAAAAATAATTATTTTTATTTAAAGTCGCTTCCACATAAAAGTCATATCGCGAATAAATACTAATAAATACATTGAAAATGCAGAATAAATAAAAAATAAAAATAGATGAACCATCAGCGCCCTGGCGTCCATAGAGAACACTCCAGGGAATACTCGTTCCTTAGAACATGAATCCGGCACCACCTTATACCGACAGACACAGAACTATACCTGATAAAGGTGAATAATGCGAAACGAAAGGGAAAATGATGGTAAGCAATTCCTGACAGATCATATAAGCTCAGAATTGACACACCAACTAGGGAAAACTGCGAAAAACTCAGGTTTAGAATGGTGAGTTGACGAGAATAAAACCCAGGTTTCCCAGAATGCAAGCCTCACACGTTACGTCACTGGGTTGTTCTGGCACGTGGCCAAAGTATAGTGCAAGTATCAAGGTTTTAAATTTCGTTTAAGTAGATATTCTCTCGACGTGCAACAGTAGCCGAGTCTGTTAATCAAAGAGGGGTCGTAGGTACAAATGTGAAACGCTGCCGTGCCATCTGATATCACGCTACAACAGTGTTACACTATTACCCAAAACCTCTGTGGTTTTACCCAAATATCCATCACTGGACTGGAAGGGCTTCCTCGCTTGAAGGACTGGTTAACCACGCAGCTTCGCTTCACATGCACAAAGGAGAGAAAAGGGCACCATCAAAGCTCTGTGTTGCGGCCTGTAGCTTTTCTTGCCTTCGCCACTGACAGTCTTGAATTAGGAAACCCTCGGGATGACATTCTCATTGTTTCCGGAAGGCAAGTCGCTACCAATCTCTTCCTGCTTCTAGGAAGGCCTCTTTTATAATTTGCATTCAGTCCTGCTTGTGACGCATAGAGCCTGAAGGCGATACAGGATTCGGTAAATTTGGGAGTGGGATTAGTCATGTCATCGGTTACAACAGACATTGTTGCTGCTGCAAGCTCTTGAGATGGCTTGACAACTTGTTCGAGAAATCTACATTCCATCCCTCCCGTTTCTCTCTCCCCCTCTTTCTCCCTCCATGTCGTTCTGGTATCCAGACTCTGGATGGTTCAATTGGCCTACTGATCACGAGGTTGCGAGTTCAAACCTTAACCAGATTAACGGTTCTGCTTAAAAATGACAGCCTCATTCAATGGCAAGAACTCATGCAGGACAAAATGCCGGCACACTGGCGACGCTGATACGATCGTAACAATGCAAGAAATTGTGTGTGTGTGTGTGTGTGTGTGTGTGTGTGTGTGTGTGTGTGTGTGGTTTTTTTTTAAGTTAGCTAAATGCATATAAAAAGCAAAGTGAGTGCGTAGAATTCATATACAGAAGTTTAAGATTTCATACATTTACATTTTTATGTCAAAAAATGCTTATTTTCCAAAATGTCTAGATTCTGCTTTAATTTTCTCAGCGATTTCTTTAACCAGAACTAAAAATGTTTATAATTCTATAACAAAGTTTACGTTCAATGTCAGCGGCGGTAAAAGTGGCTTAATTATTTCCAGAATAACATGGCTACTCCGCTGATTTTATTAATGCAATCTGGAAATATTCCAGAGTTTTATCTTTCACATCAGCCGCTGTACATTGGCTCTTATCTAAAAGTAATTTTTTCATTGCTTTCTTTACCCCCTTTTTCTATAGAAGGTAAGAAGTATTGGATTCCACGTCCAGATTCCATCGAAAATAAAGTTCTGATGCATCCAAAATAAATAAAAAGAATATTTTTAAAAGGCCCTTGTGTATGTCTGTGAACTTCTTATCCCAAAAAACAAAATGTCCGATAAATACCAAGCTCAATATTTTAGATACAGTATCTCTCGGAGTTGGGATACGAAGATTGTCAAGACACTCCCACATCAAATCATCCTTTACATAGCATATTTTCCATATTTTTATATTCTCAAAAAGGATGTTGTAATCTTTTGATATAATTCCATTCGTTTAAGATATTTACATGATAAAATCATATTTTGAATTTTATGAGAATTAACTGAGAACCTCGTTTCATCCAGATGTTTGATATACTTATGTGTACATGGTGCATCATATGAGATAGACCAAAACAAACTGAAAAAATGTAGATTACTTTAAAAAACACAATTTATTTAAAACAAATCTTACAGCATTAGTCCTTTTCCACCTATCTGTTTGAACTTTTTAACATATTGATATGTTTAAAAAGAGCTGCTAGTTTTCAGTTATCTCCATATATGGTGATGTTGGATTGAGTATAGAATTTTCGGTGTTTAAATACTCGGTTTCCTGTATTCCCTTGCACCCTCAACGAAATAAATACAGCTACTTATAGACATTATTAATTCTATCAATACGAAATAGAAGAATACGTTTTGGTAATAATAGTTTGTAGAAATTACACAAAAATAAACAATGGTGGCTGTAGATTATCTAATCTGAAGTTGGAGATAGCCCAGTAAAAGTCATGGTAAATAACTCAAGTGTTACTGAAATGAAACCACAATAAAACCAAGAAGTATACTAAAGAAACACGAAGGAGTTCGATTAGTACAATACCGAATACAAGACAAATGAGACCAAGTATTATAGTAACTATTCCACACATGCGTCACTATCCTTGGATAGAGCAATCAAGTACTAGGATTCAGCAAACACCGACCAATCGCTGATCTCTAAATCAATAATTATACACCATGCACAATCATCGTTCACCAATTCTCAATATGTTCCTTACACTATTGGGTATAACGATCACATGAGCAGAAAATAGAGGTTATGCTACTTTATTATTTTCTTATTAGTCAGTGCCACCTGACGGCCTTAAAAGCATTTAACTTGTGCATGGCCTCTAAGAACTAATAATCGTGTGTGCCGTGACTTGTGAGGTCAAGTGTCATGCATGGGCTAATGTAGGCCTGTGTGATTTAGGGAATCAATTGTTTTATTGCTTTAAACAGTTTGTTGTATTCGTTAAATAGTCTCTACAAACGCAACTCGTGGTCTTGAACTCTCCTAAATACATTCAAAACCACTCGTGACATTACCTACGATAATGATACAGGTAAAAAATGCTGTCCCACAATGTAAACCCTCCTAATCAGGCTATGGCACTAATTAATATGTTAACAATGCCTATCCTACAAAAAGAGGAACCTAATATCAGACCGTATTTTGCAAGAAGCTGGCTGATGTAGAACGGGATCTGAGAGTAAAGATATTGGACCGAATAAGACCGGTGGAAAGAAGGTGGAACGAAAAAAGACAGAATCTATTTCTTTTGAATTGGTTTATTTGATAGCCCTACCTTTTATCCTATAAGCCTACATAAGATTGCTTCCGATTGAGAAATGTGAACGAAGAACAAAGACAGAAGCCCAGAGCAGCCGAAGAGTAGGTAAGACTATGAAATAAGGAAGAATGAGAGAAGAGAATACAGGGTGGTCGATAACTGCTTAAACTATGAGCCAACGATAGAGAAAACCTTTCCGCAAATGTTATTCATACTATGTGATATATTTTATATTTTTTATACTTAACACCTACTTCTCCAAACTATTGCGCCCGAAGTTTTATTGCATCTTATATTTTGGATAAATAAGTAATGTGGTTATCCTGTTTCTAAAAATAATGCATTTAATACGGTTTTGGATTCTTGGCTCCCCCAAGAATCAGGAGGGCATAGCAATCAAGTAAAGCAGCACTGTAAACAGTAATTTCGCAATTCCAACAAACCTCACATAGCAGAAGAGGAAGTCAGGTAACAATGAGAGACTGTGATTCTAAACTCGAAGAGACGGTGAGAAGTTACGTTGTACATTTGACTTGAATCAATATAATTTACATTGTTTTAGTAAATCATAATACCATTGTTTCGTTCTTGTTTACAGGGTGCATCATTTCTGTTATAAGCTGTGTAAAATTGTATGTTTGCAGTGAATATAACGTTTCCTGTGCAATCTTGCTATGTAAGCATTCCAAGCCTCAGAACAAATTTATCTATGTATAAATAATTTATTTTAACCGGATGGCGAGAGTAGATCTTCCTTACTAATTTCTAATATGTATTAACCAAGTCAGAGATAGTTTAAATAAGTGAGAAATATTAGAAATATTAGCATAGCAAAAATGTGTTTCTTAAAAAGGCGATGGAAGTGCATTAAAAATGATTAACATTTATTTTTATCCACAATATTAATTAATCGCATACTTATTTTCACACATTTTTGATGTTAAAAGAACCATACATTTCTGTATAATGGATCTTGGAAATTACTTTGCCTGGAGAATCAAGCTTTACTTGAAAAGAAAAAGATGGCGCTATTTAACGGCGCGATAAATGTATACCTTCTATTATGGACCATTTGTTTTTAAACATTAATATGAATATGAATTGAATAATTCTTTATTGTTTCTTGTTTTCTCAATTTATTACGCTGTTCTTTGGAACACCTGCGCCCTCTTAAAACAAACGCATTAGATCACAACATATCTGGGATGGATAATCAACCCAGTTACTGGTTATAGGTGAACTAGAAGGAAATAAAATAAAATATAGTGATAAAATGGATGCAGAAAAAGGCACAGATCAAATTATATAAACCAGCGATTGAGTAAATCCCCGACAAAAGCCTTCGAGCAAATTTATCAAACCCTGGACCTTGTGGCGATATAATTTCTCTACTCGCAGCAGATAGGATGCACGTTGACTGTTTGGAAGATCCAGCTAGGGATTTTATTAAATAAGAGTCATGAGATCTGTTCTCAGGTGTGGATTTTTGGTGACAGAAATAAAATTTTATATGACTCCGATTTCGTAATATATTATTTAATTGTATAATCTGGATTACAATTCACTCGAACTTTCTTTCTTAATCAGTCACTGTAGATTACTCCCAACACATCTATAAATCCTTATTTTCAAGTTAATATAATTTCTATTAATTACTTAAAATTCCTCTTCTATACGTCCACTCATTACTATTACGAATACCGAATATCTCTTTTTGAGGATTATTGTTTTTCAGTTACAAAATTTTATATTCACCGCGACATTTTTCCATCGTCATGAAACCAGATTGAAGAACATATATCTATCTCAAGATTATTGATTTTCCGTAACTATTGTTACTCCTCTGTTAATTTTGTGATTGGCCGATTTACTTCTACGTCACCGCATTACGTAATACAATTATTACTACGGCCAATCCCAAAATTACACATATATTTGTTTTTAATATTGTCATTACATGGCCTACTAAGTCATATCAGAAAACAATATTCATATAAAAAGTTCTAACCAAAACATATCGTTACAACCTTCCGAATACTAGTCGCTCACATTACCATAGCGCTACCTCGTTCGGTTATGAAGAACCAGAGGTACACAAATATTTGCATTAAAATGTACTACTGTTAAACGGCAGTATAATTGTTTGTGGCACTAATGATTTCTAAATTTCTCATTGCTCATACATAAGACTGTTAAGTAATTCTTTTCTGTTATCTAGAGATACACATGCAAAACCCCGTGCCACTTCTGCTACCTGTATGCTATAAAACCCACAGAGTTACCTAACGTTGCAAAGGAGCAATTATTTTATTTCAGTAACTAATTAGAAACACTGGATGCTGTAACACGTACTGCTGCAATACAAGAAAACCTGACTGCCTAGCGCAATTATTCCTGAAATGTAATATCACAACAACAAACCCTTCTTGCTTGCATCTCTTGAACGTCGTAGCAGCATCTAGTTGCTAACTTGCTTAGAGGAAATGTTTGTCAATTAGGAGCACCTGAGATTGAGCATCGATTAACGCCTTAGGATTGGGTTGTATCTAGATAGATCCTTTGTGAGCTGGACGTCGACCACCAGGGGTTGAACTTCCTGCAATTCATTATCAGCTGTGTACATCGTGAAATACAAAACGCAGATGTTAAATTATTTAAATAAATTCATAGATGAAGTTTTAAGAACTATTTTTAAAATTCATACTGACGGTCTTATTAAAAATGGAATATAAATAGTGTGTTTTGATTTTCAAACATAGTGTACCAGATATTTGAAAGTACTTTTATCCTGGCATCGGTGGTTATTGATCAAATTAGTGAATTTTCCCTTAAACTTTACTATCTGTGAAGAGCATAATATGAAAATGTCTATGGAAAAAGATGATAAATTTAAGTCGTTTAGGAAACAACTGCTATGCTAAAGAGCGTAACACGATATTAAAGGAAGCAAACCTTAGAGCACTTGTGTACATTATTAAAAGAAGAAATAAGGTAAGGAGAGATATAAATTGGAAATGTTACAGAGTAATGACTTCATTATGTTATTCTAAGGATTAAAATTATGACTTATTTTAATCTGTTGCCTGTAACAAAAATACAAGCATCAGAAATCAAATTCTTAAGAAGAGTGTCACTCTGAGTGGCTCAGTTGGTAGGTTGTAGGTTCAACTGCCTGACGAAGAAGAAGAAGAAGAAGAAGAAGAAGAAGAAGAAGAAGAAGAAGAAGAAGAAGAAGAAGAAGAAGAAGAAGAAGAAGAAGAAGAAGAAGAAGAAGAAGAAGAAGAAGAAGAAGAAGAAGAAGAAGAAGAAGAAGAAGAAGAAGAAGAAGAAGAAGAAGAAGAAGAAGAAGAAGAAGAAGAAGAAGAAGAAGAAGAAGAAGAAGAAGAAGAAGAAGAAGAAGAAGAAGAAGAAGAAGAAGAAGAAGAAGAAGAAGAAATTCGTATTTTCCCAATTTTGGCAGTTTAATGATCCAGAAAGTAGACGAGCTGTCAGCGACCTTGTGCCAGATTTGTTCACAGCATCTTCCTCCAACCCCACAATATCATCATCATTATCTCGTCACAAGGATTGGAAAACTGCCTCTTTTGGCTTCACAAAACATCAGCCCAACGCTTCCTGGACATCTCCTAATTCATTTCGTCTATGTGCTGAAGTTATTATTTACTATATACCATTACCTTATCACAAAGATGTTCTGCCTTTCGTTGCTGCCTTAGTTCTTGATATTGTGACTTTGTGGGTTCGTTAAATCAAAAGTCCAGGCTACAAACACCAAAAATTGCACTTTATTTCCGTAGAAATACGCTTCGTACACATACGCAATACAACCAACACAGCTGTGTATCCGCACGCGTTCAATTACCGACTAACTCCTCTTTGGCGGGTGGGCTGCCTTTTTATAGTTTACTAACATTCTAGAAACTTCTCAAACAATCGAGACCCGGCTAGAACAAAGGCGAACTCTCATCCTCCCCCCGCCGTTTCGGCGAGCTTTTATCTACACACTGCACTGCGCATCCCTTTGAATGCCTTGCCGCCTCGATCAACAATGGCCTGGCGACAATATTTATCAAGTTTTCGACAATCGTTTACTTGCCTAAGAAACCTTATTTTGCCATCTAAATTCTACCTCTCTATTTTCTGGTTGTTTTTGTAAGTTTCATAGCCGTACATTATTGTGAGGATTATCATATTGTCATAACTCTGGAAAGTTTACCTCTATTTCTTTCACTTCTTTCAAAAAGTACTCTGTATAATTACTGCCTGGATTTATCACTATTTCTCCACCGTTGTCCCTTTCTACTGGTGTTGCACCCTAAGTACTTACAATTTGATATTTGTTTTAGACTACCTTCCAGAATAATATTAGATCGTAATCAATGTTTGCTTTTAAATGCCTAATCTGTTTTATTATTTATGCTCTAAAATCACATAATTTAGTAATTTGTTTAACTCGTCAATGATTTCGGGAAATTATATTCATTTTTCCACATTACAGGTTTCATTATTTCGCATTTTTAGCAACTATCCTCAAATAAAATACCACAATACTCATGCTTAAGTCAAAAATAGATATACAATAGTTACTGTAGATATATCTGCAACGGACAGAACTATTCAAAGAGTGAATAAGCTTAGTATTCATTCCAAGCCTTCTCTCTTGGATATTATGAGGAAAGCAATAGAGTTTGTATATAATCACCAAGCTTAGACATTTCGAAGCATTAAATCCAGAAGGAAAAAAATTAGACTGTACTGCTACTGTAGTTTAGTCAGTAACGTTGCAGATGACACAATTGCCCCCCTCCCTTCTACACCACAGAGAACTAAGGAGGCCATGTTTTACCTGCCGTCATTGCACATTGGCTGCTCTTGTTTACCTTCTTTGTATTGATATTGGTTTGCTTACAGATAACTGGAAATTAACTGTTGATAAATTTAAATTGGGTAGATTTTCTCATTTATTCTCCAAAGACATAATAAATATCTTCTAAATGAGATCATTTATATTCGGAAGTCAACAATGGAATCTGCAAGGAGCTATCTAGCTGAACTAAGAATGAACAATATAGTAACTATGAATTTAATGGGGCCATGAACTACATCTATGAGCCTAATAATATGTGCAAATTTAGAGTTTGAAAAGATCAACTGCAATTAGGGTTCTGATCTTCTGCTGCATTTACTTATAACAAAAGTTCAATACGTGGTCTATCAATTATGTATTATCCACGAGAAACTTTCAACAGAAATGGCATGCAAGAATTTAATATTAAGTTTGCCGTACATAAAATAACGTAAACAAAATGTTTGTAAAGTTCTTATATATTGGCCCATTCTTTATGCAACAATGTTGAAACAACGATTCATATAAACATTCTTAAGTTATCAGCGAATGTTTAATATTTGAAATGAACGTTAATTTGCAAAATCTGTATTTCCAATTGCTTCAAGCGTACATTGACAAGAGGGGAGTAATGCTTGCAGATATTTGGCAGCAGCAAGCGAACCTAACATGAACCTGCCATGATATTGATTTTCACTTATATGCTTACTTAAACTGTAATTACTTTTTAACAAGAAACACAATATATCTTTAAAAAGAAAAGTACAAAACTGCTTGGGAACTTATTCTCGCCGAGCATAAATTGCAGGAGAATACGAAAATTAAACGGTACTAAACATTTCAGGGATATTTATTGCCCCATTTATCCCACTACCCTTTTAAACAACAGAAACTCAGCTTAGAGGAAAAGTTAGAAAGGTAGCTTCTAATGAAACTACGTTGGAACTGTCTTGGAATGTGATGTGTAGATACCGTAAATCCTGAAGCATCAATTCGAAATACATGCAATAAGATGGTCTTAAACAATGCAAGAATTAAGACTGAATTAGATTTTCTTAATATATATTCCACCGCTTTCTATATAGTTTAATACAGTGCGATCCATATAAACCTGAACCATTTTAACAGTCCATAATTTCCCGTTGAAAGCTCGCTGAATGTAGAAATTTGTTGTAATGATCTCAGTGGCTCTGAAAGAATTGACAACACTGACAATTGACAGTCTTAAATGTGCAGAAACAGTACTCACATGCAGTACTCACTACGAGAGCGTGTTCACATTTTGAAAATACATTCGAAGACAAATTTCGCACAAATGTAGGCGATGTTACGACAAACGCAACAATTTTATCGCTCGTTAAAAAGCTGGAGACAACTGGTGTACTCATTACTGAGAGAGGAAAACAAAGACCGCCATTGAATGCAGAGACTGTTACAGATGTTCGCAGAAGGCTACTGAATTCTCCAAAGAGTGAGTGTGTGGTGTTTTAGGGCCCGTCGACAGCAAGGTCATTTGGGCCCGTTCTCCAAAGAAGTCGTTGCGTCGATTGAACCAGAAATCAGGGTATCAATATGGAACATGTCAAAGAACTGCGAAGAAATCGTGATTACGACCTCACAGAGTTGATATGGTGCAACAACTGAAAGAAGCAGATTATGATAAACAAATCAGTTACTGTCATTGGTTTCAGGGTACTCTTATTCCACGTCCAGACATTCTCTCCATAATGTGGTTTACAGATGAGGTATGGTTTCATCTGTCAGACTGCATAAACACACAAAACACCAGATATTGGGCTGCTGCTTTAAACCCCCAAGTGATCTACGAAACCCCACTGCATTATGAAAAGGTTGAAGTATGGTGTGCGGTGTCAGCTTCCAGGATCGTTAGTCCCATTTTCTTTGATACGACTGTAGACACCGAAGTTTATATGGGTATCTTCAATACATTTGTGGAGCAGCTGGATGATATCGAATTGAGAGAAGGTTATTTCCAGCAAGATGGAGCAACGTGCCATACATCTAATGACACATGGAACTTGTAACCTGTTTGTTTGATAATCGAGTGAGCTCAAAAGGTCTGTGGCCTCCCAGATCCTCTGACCTAACCTGGTCGAACTTTTTCTTGTAGGGGTATTTATAAAATAGTGTACAAGAATAGGCCACGAACAATTAATGTTCTCAAGAAATCCATTCGAACCGAAATAAGTAACATTGGCGAGGATTCTCTCTGTAAAACCTTAGAGAATATGGTGAGACTAGTGCAAACATGTATAGATGCTGGTGGAGGACACTTCCAGCATTTTCTCTGAGATGTAAATATTGTAGTATAAGGTAATCTCCCAATTGTGTATTATATTCTCCCAAAGTTGCACGTGTGTTCTATTATTGCTTCAAAAGTTATGACCTATTGACATGGTTCAGATTTATATGAATCGCACTGTATTTCATTTATACTTAATGTTTTTTCTGTCAATTTCTATACTTAATGTAGTCTAGAAGTGTGTACCAAGCTATTGGTTCTAAGAAATGTCATTCCCGTTGCCTTTGTTCTCCTCGTTTGATTTTTTGTTCATGTCCAGCACTCATTTCCGTATAGAACGTTGGGTAAAATCATTGTTTTATATAACTTAATTATAATTTATTTACTGCAGAAGCTCTAAATCTGTTTAATAGTAGTTTCAGATCATTATTCTTTGTGTATGGTATTTTATGCCCTAGATAATTAAACGCATTAACCTAATCTTATTGGTTTATGTTCTTTTGAATGCCATAATCTGTATTTTCTCTATAGATATTTTCATGTTATTGCTTCAGTTCATATACTATTTCTTGGATACTATTTTCTGAGATACCTATTATTACCTGGACATTCACAAATATAATAATGATTGCTGAGATTTTAAATTTTAAAAAATATCTGAAAGACATGGCGTATGAAATTATAAGCATGTTATTTTAGAATAATAGTGGGAAACGGTATACATAAGCGTGTGTCCTTCATAATCAGGCACAAGGTTTTTTTATAGTGGTTTCACTCTGGCTAGTCCAGTCAAGGTCACGCAGGGTTCACCCTCACTTTGTGTTTGTATTTTTCTAAAATTTCGCCGCTAGCACTTCCCTTTCTTATGGATTGACATCAGCCTTAGAACATTACTACTTTTATGGACTGGCCAAAGTGAAAACACTGTAGTAAGTAAACTATCCAGTGAGGATGGTGGTGAGGGAAGATATGTAGAAACTTGCAGTGTTCTCTGTAAACGTTTGTGATGTGTAGCAGTTGAAGGCAAGCATACTGCTTCCCAAGAAGGTACATCAAGTTTAAGATGCATAAGAAAGAGCAAGAGCTACCGGCTTTTGAACTTGGAAATGCTGGTTAAGTTAGTTAATACATTTAATGGAAGCTAATAGCTATAAATATCTTGTACGTCAATGACGTTATAATTACACAAGATAGCTAAGGGATTCTCTAAAGCACAGATTATATCAGTTAGACAAAAGAATATAACCTAAAAGTATCCGCAAATAAAACGAAAATAATGGCATACTTTGTCAAATATCCCGTCGGAGCGAAAGTCATATATTGAAGGAATATACTTAGAGCAAATCTCCCACTGTATTTAGGATGTGACATAAGTGTTACTGTGGATAATCATATAGAAAAGAAGATTAATAAATTCCAACACGTGTGGAACAGTAAACAGACAATTGCAAAATAAAACACAGAGATACAAAACTGAAGTTCTACAAGACAACGGCTGCACCAATGCTCATGTAAAAATCGTTGATATTAAGACAGAATGATAAAAGAAAGGTACAAGCTGATGAAATGCAATTTTTAAACAAGGTGAAAGGTTGTACAAAGAGGGATAAAATAACAAATGAGAGCATACGGTAAGAGTTACAGATATTTGATTTAAATGAAAAAATGACGGAGAATATACAAAATTGGAAAGAACATATTTGCAGAAAGGGAAACAAGATTACACGGATCATATATAATTACAAGCCAAGAGGAAAGAGGAGCATTGGATGCCCTAGAAATAGGACTAATTAAATAAGGATGAAACAGACTTAAGCCTAATTCCTGGATGTGAGAAGAAGGAAGCTAACAATTGAGCTATTTGAGGCGAGCTGTCAACTGTTTTAGGATAGAGAAACAAAGTTTTATGAATCTTAGCACTCGAAATTTAAATTCTTGGAGTATTATGTTTGTTAACCTCTGGACCTATCAATTCTATACATGGCCACGATTAAACTGCCCTTTTTACTATTCACATTTCTGCCATTAGCGCTACACAAAATGTTTTGATCAGCGGTAGAGGTAGATTCCTACTGTGATTGCAATGCAGGAACACGCGGCAGGCAATACAAAGATCACAGAGTGGTTGTCTGGCCAACTAAAGTATTCGACCCAAGTCCGGGGGACGTGCAACCGTGAAGACGTCAGGGGATGAAAGATGTGGGACATATTTGAAAGTGACAGCTCTCTGGGAGACTGCACGAGATAGCAGATAAGGAAAGGAATGGGAACAGGTAGTATGAGGGTTGCAGAATTCGTTCCCTCCCACGCAGACACACGCAAGAAGATTCCATCTTGTGATATTGGGGTTAAGGGGGCGGGGAGGAGTGGAAAGAAATGTATTGCCTCCACAGCACCAGCCTATATATACATTTTCTTTCCGCAGTCTCAAATTTTCTTTTTTTCATGAAGTCTCAGTATATAAAATATCTGGATCACCAGAACTGTGAAAAATAGGCAGAAAGAGAAAGCCGTTTTCTTTGAAAAATAAAATAACTAGCTAAGAACTGTCGATATTATTTCATATTCTGATGCTAAATATTTATTCCTCTGAAGCAAATTTTCCATGCGAATGTCCCTGAGCGTGCCAAATAATATTTTTGATTGCCTCTGTAGTCCAAAGGTCAGCGCTCTGGTTTCTTGACCGCGAAGTCCTGAATTCGATTACTGGCTGTGATAGGAACCTATAACCAGAACAACTTCCTATCCCCCATAGAGTCTACAAATGCATATGAAAGTGCTTATATAACTCTAAACTAACTACACGAAGTCCTACGCCATAGCGAGCAGTAACTCAAGCAAATGAAACTAATATGGTATACTACATTCATATTACCTTCCCTATCATTTTAAAAACTATTCTTACAACGAAGTATCCATTAATGATTTACATGTTTTTTGGAAGTATAACAAGAATACCAATAAGCTAAAGTGATTGCCAGATCTTTTCGTGGCTTTTAAATGCTGTTCTCTTTGTTCTGATGAAGAAAGAAAGCTCGAAAGAAATAATAGTGAATTGCAGCTGCTAAAGGCATAAATATTTTCAAAATACCAACCAATAACAAATAATATTAAAAATTGTTAACTCGCTACCACAATTTATTTCACAGTTCCTTTGTTTTAACCAGATCTTCGTGTTTTTGTAGTAAGATTTGGCTATTGGAAATAAATTGACGTTTGTTAGTGTGGCAAAAGCTCGAGAACGGCTGAACGGATTTCCCTAATTTTGGTTTTGAAATATTTGTAAAAGTCCAAGGAAGATATAAAAATTGAGGGGAAAAAGACCTGAAGTAATAATGGACCGGGTTACTAATGAATATAAAAGTATATAGGTACGCAAACTTTTATGGAACACATACACCTTCTTTTGTTTTCAACAAACAAAAGCATTTCAAATTAGAAAGACATTTCACTCCTTGTCAAAGTCTTCAAAGATATTTTACTTACCATATTTTATTAAATAACATTTATTGTTTGTTATCAAGAATGCAATTTTTTATGTAGCATTATCGTATACCTTTCAAAGATTAGACACAAAATTAATTTTTGAACGCATTAGAACACTATAAATGTTTGACCACAGACAATTATTGTTGTCAAACATCGGTGATTCCTTGGATACCTTCTTTATAATCTATGTTTCTGAATTCGTGAATGTGAATGAATTGACACAAAATTGATTGAATTCCTTTGGGACTTTGTGAAGATCAAGGAAACTTTTATACTATACCAAGGAGAAGGTCGCAGAATGTGTCAAAAGTGCGACGAGCTACGTCACGTGCTGACCGCACTGATGAGCAGCGCGACGCAGCTAATGCTAATAGTGTTGATGTATCAGAATTGCGTTCTGGGGTGCCTTCTTTCTTCCCGGAGAGTTGTTTTCGTACATATCAGTTGACACAGTTATAAACAGGATGAAGCAGTCAACTATTCCACAGAGCTTTTAAATTCATTAGAATTGCCTGAACTCTCACTTCACAACTTAAAATTAAATTAGGATCAGTTGGAATAATGCTACGTAACATAAGCCAACCACGACTATGCATTGCGACGAGACTAACTGTGAAAAATCTAATGAATAACGTAATCGAGGCAGCAATCATCAAGCGAAAGTACAAAGGAGAGGATAGCTTGATCCCGAGTATTCCGATGATTCCAACGGATTTACCTACTGATTTTAAGCGTCTTGGAGAATTATATATCGCGTGTTCGCGCGTGGGAAAACTATCATCTTTATATATTTACGCACCACAAAAATGACAAAAAGTATTGTCTATCAGAAAGATTTAAATTGGTTAACTTAATTGTAACTGTTTTGTATTTAAACTTCACTCCCATTTCAGAATAAATAACTAACTAATCTGAATTTGTTTCATTTATATAGATAAGTTCATAACACTTTTATTGGCGGTACGAAGTTTGCGGGGTCAGCTAGTCAATTATATACGAGGCATGTCCGTAAAATAAGGTCTACAATTTTATTTAATATAGAAAACATGTTTATTGTCAATGAATGTTACATTGATGGAAAAGCGGAACTTACAGCTATTTTTCAACGTAATCGCCATTGCAATCGATGCCTTTTGCATGCGCTGTGGCAGTTTTTGTATACCCTTGTCATAGCCCTCTCCCGCCAAGTTACGCAGGTAGCGCTCAACCTCGTTTTTCAAATCATCGTCGGTCTAGAAATGTGTTCCATCCAGGTGTGACTTCAACTCAGAACACTAGGAGCTAAGTCTGGACCGTAGGGGGGATGGGTGAGGACGTCCCATCCGAACTGGGCCAGGAGATCAGCCGTTGCATGTGGACGACCGTTGTCGTGATGAAAAATCACTCCCTTCGTCAGCATTCCCCTCCTTCGTTTTTTAAAGTCTCACAGTAGCTAGCGGCGTTTATTGTTGTGCCGGTAGGCATAAACCTGCACAACAATACACCTTTTCTGTCCTAGAACACACTGCCCATTACTTTGCCGGCACAAAATGTTTGTTTGAACTTTCGCGGCTTCGGTGAATTCGAATGCCACCACTGACGAGAACGTTATTTAGCTTCTGGTGTGTAGTGCACCCAGGTTTTATCACCAGTTACAACTGAATCCAACAATTCCTCGCCCTGTTCTGCATAGCGCTCCAGGAATCAGGGGGCCACTTCAACATGTTGCCGTTTATGGTCTTCGGTGACCATTTTGGGGACCCACCTCACGATAATGCAAAAGTTCGGTCAAAATCTTGTCAATCGTAGTCCTGACTTCAGTGATAAGTTCGCACAGCTCGTCAACTGCCACACGCCGATCTTTAATCATTTCTTGCTCCACTTTTGCAATTGTTTCGGCTGAAACCGAAGGCCGACCAGAACGCTGTTCGTCATGGACGTCTATACGTCCGTCTTTGAACGCTCTGACCCACTTTCGCACGTTTTGACGTCCATATACTGTGGTCCATAGACTTCGCATAACTGACGCTGAATTTCAGTGGGAGTAGTGTCCTTGGCACTCAAAAAACGTATCACCGCACGCAACTCGCACTTGGCGGCGGAAGTGATAGGAAGCTCCATCGCAAACGGCTGCCCAGCTAAGACTAATGGTTACAATGGGTTCGTCGTGATGGGGATTTGAATGGGTGAAACCAAGCTACACGCCAGTGTTGCCGGATCTCGCGTAATAGCGTTCGTCACGGCTCCAGCGCCTTGGAGGCCTTATTTTATGGACACACCTAGTAAAACTAATTCAGAATAAAGAGGACTTGGTATATTCTTCCCAAATATTTCTGGTTCTTTACGTGAACAACGTAAACAGAATGCAGGAGCTTAAATTATGTGAATGATTATGCGGGATAAGAAAGCGATAAAGGGTAGACAACCTCCTCCCTCATCTATTGCGATTAACATCCCTGGGAGATGCCCGCCTCGGTAGCGTGTCTGCCTCACGTTCAAGAGGTCCCGAGTTCGATTCTCGGTCAGGATGAGTTACCTAGATAAGGTTTATTTCCTTATCCTGAAAGACGAATGTCGGGGAACTGTAAGCTCTGTGGACCCCGGGTTCATTTGATCATCATTTCATCCATTCCACTCATTGTCCGATATGACAACGTTGGAGGACGTAAATTAAAAAAAAAGTCCCTGGGAGAAAAGGATGAAATGAAAAAATTGCAGGAGGCAGCGGGGTTAAGTGCAGAGGTTTTACCCAATTAGTCCAAGACCTTTAAGTCTTAGAAACCTGGCCTCCTTCAATCCGGGAGCGATAGATAACTCCGGGGGTCTTTCCATAGGGCAATACCCGATTTTTTAAAAAAAAAAACCGTTGACAACAACGTCAAGACGGGATAGAACTGCATACGCCACTTACGTTCGTCAACCCCGCAGGGAAAAACCTCGGTGGGGCCGCCTGGTGATCTAGTACACCTTCTACAATCTCTGCAGGCTAGTACCCGGGACTTCTTAGGCAACCTTCTACCCCTTCCGGGCAGCCGTAGCCTGGCTGGAGGTACCCAATTCCTCGTTTGTTTCGGGAACACACTGCCACCTCGAGTCCTACCCAATCCGAACAAGTCCCCATGGGGAGGGGCTCGGCAGTTCGGCCCGAGGTTCCTCTAGTAACGTCAGAGGTACCACAAGTGCTAAGCGTCCGCAAGGCAATGGGGTGACAGAAATGCGAGGAAATCCCTAACAAGTGACATCTAATGACATCTTCCACATAGTGGAGAGATGAGGCTTCATGAAGGTATCTCACAGAAAAGTACCAGTCTACAGAATAGATGACCCTAAGACATCTATTCCGTACACGCTGGAGTTGTTGTAGATTGGTTCCTGCGGCCATGCGCAGCCACCAAAACTCCCAGTGCCATCTCGCCATACACAACGCCGCCCACCGCCGATGTGTATAAATAAAATATGTTTCGATTTTGTGACAAGTTTTAATAATTTTTTAATATATTAAAGCCAAAGATTTTTTATTTTCTGGATTACAGTCCTGCATTAATTATATATGCTTCAGAAACGAGAACTTATAAGACACAGTGTTATTTTACAAACTTGTGCTCTGGAAAAATGAAAGGTCTATTTGCTCACTTTCTTCTCGGGCAGCCAGTCAGGTGAAAAGATGACTAGATGTCAACGTTTCGGGAGTGTGCATCTCTCCCAGCATCAGGATATTTATAAAATGTTATAACCACAAATGTTAAATGCCAGGCCAGGAGATGGCGCGAGTATAGAAAATTGTTTCAAAGAAACTTAACTACTTTTCTTGATTATCAAGCTGTATTGATCTTTGCTTCTTAATTCGACGGATTTCCATTTTAAGGTCGGTTTCCAAGAGGAGCTGAACTGAAATCCAGCATCACGCTCAAGCGTGCTCCTTTCAGAGTAAATCGCCAAAACCTCCTTAATTCTCCGCTCCCAGTAACTGTTGCATTTTGCCAAGTTGGTCGTCTCCGGAGAATTGGCTCTATGGTCGTTATCAAAACAATGCTCTGCCAGCTCAGACTTCTCAGGTTGCATTAAACGAATGCTCTGTTCATGTTCGATGGTCCTTCCGGTGTGTCCTATATACGGTGTTCTACATTCACAGGGTCTGCGGCACACTCCCGGAAATTGGAAGTCCTGTTTGTTTTTCACTGGTCTCAACAGATGTTTAATCTTCGGAGGTGGCTTGTGGATGGTCCTGATGTTGTATCTGGCGAGAATTCTGTTGATTCTGCCGGATAGATTGCTGGTAAACGGGATGCAGGCTGTAGCGGTAAGCTTATCTGATGCCTGTTGTATTACAGAAACCCGTCGAGTTAAGAAGCAAAGATCTATACAGCTTGATAATCAAGTTAAGTAGTTACGTTTCTTTGACACAATTTTCTATACACACGCCATCTTCTGACCTGGCATTAAATTTACTGGAAACAGTCTTTTGTTCAGTAGTGCGAATTTTGATAGTGTTTTTTCTTTGTTTATAGTTGAGTTATATCCAGTATTTCATTTGTGGTTATCTAATCATCTTTTCACCTGAGTGCATTCGTCGCCAGGAACGCTTCAGGTCTTATTTTGAAAGCTCTATTGATAATAAGGTAAACAGATCATTCCATCGAGTAAACCTTGAACATCTGGGGATAGAAGAGCTTTGTATAGCCCTGAGGCTTAGTTATTCTAAAAGTGTATTTCAATAGCCCGAAGCAGATGGAACTAAAATTAACTTCCAGCCTACGCACACACACAAACAAACTGATTAAATGCAAACGGGTACACAGAGCAAAATGCGAACTGGTGGTAGCTTTGATCTTTCTCTGCAATTCTTCCCCGCTCCCTTTTCATTCTTCATGTTTTTCGGGGTGGGATGCGGCAGAGCGAGCAAACCGAACTTGAAAATAATGGGGCAGTAGAATTTCTTGCGTAATTAGCAGTAATCCATAGCCGTCCCGCATCGTTTCCGCGGTAAACCAGCTTCTTGAGGCAAATAATCCAAATTACCAGTCACTTCTCTTCACCGCTGCCTTAGAATATCCAGACAGCGTGCAGTTCATTAAAAACCACACGTCCCTCCCTTTAATATTGGGAATAATGAATCATCCTTTTAAGCATCTTAAACTTTGTATGTATTGCTTCCTTCTACAACGCCGTAGTTTAAATTAAATCTGTAACTAATCGATAGCATCTTCACTCTTAAGACTATCGCTCAAGTGGTCAATAACAGCGGGGTACATCTACTGTAAATTACACTGGGCAACAAAAATATAATGTTTGAATGTTTCGAGCACTTCATGAGGCAATTGCTACTAATTTTGGGTTGAGAAAAACAAATGACAATGAAAAAAATATATTAGCTCTAGTTTCTATGATATACACAAGGTGGAAGTATTACATATTAACAGATTGAGAGAAAAGGACACATTTTAATTACATACATGCTAACAACAGTGAAAGTTCACTTGATTTTTTAACTGGTAATTACATACTAACAGTTCCAAATTCATGGAAAAATATTTCGCAGATAGTCGTGTCTGAAGAGAACCATGTGGTGGCCTATTGAATTCGTTGTCTTCTAGCTTTCCTCTTGTGATGGAGTTCCGCAGAATCCCTATACAAATACCAACAGTAATCCGCAAACATTACTTCATTCCAATGGGTCTGATATCTTTGTTCCATAACAGAAATGTCCTGATGGAATCTCTCCCCATGTTCATCACTAAGAGCTCCACAACTAGGAGGGAAAAAGTCTAGGTGGGAGTCGAGAAAATGGATCTTAAGGGACATGTTGCATCCAAGGTTTCGGTATTTTTGCAGGAGCACTGTCACGAAATGCTTGTAGTTGTCATCTCTTTTGTTGCCTAAAAATCCAAGAACAACACCCTTGAAGGCTTCCCAAGCTTACTTTTCTTTCCCCTCCAAAATTTGGCCAAATAAAGGATCCTTTACAAGTTCTCTTATTTGTGCTCCGACAAAAATGCCTTCCTTAACTTTTGCATCACTTAATTTCCAAAATTTCTCTCTAATTGCGTTTTTTATGACAGGTGTGCCAACTCCCAAAAGATCCCCCAAATTTAAAATTTTTACTCTAAAAAATTTCCATTAACTGACCTATTAACTGTAAAGCCCGGACCTTAAAGTACTTACATGTTGTAAGTCGCCATTAAGGTAGTAGTCTCATGTGTTTATGAGAACTCCTAAGTGGTTTACCGGGAAAATACGAGTCAGTTGGAGAATTTAATGTCATATCGGCACGTTGGCCATAGTAGCTCAATGGTAGAGCGGCTGGACGGAAACCAGAAGATCCGTGGTTCAAATCTCGGCTATGGCACTGAATTTTTCATTCTGACTCTACGTTTCCACAATTTAGCCTACACACGGCCAGTGTGAAAGTACTATTAATTTCCATGACAAGTATTGGTATTCTATGAAATAACTGGCATAATTTTAAGAAAATATCTTTATATAGTAAGACTTTCCAAATTTGACAGATGAATTATATTGAGTGAAAGGACGTAAGAAAATATTTTAATTTGACACTCATACCATTGCCTTTTTTATTCTTATCGAATCAGATTTGGATGGAAACCTATCTTAAACTAGTTGTGAAATTGAAAATGTGATGTTTATTGAGTCATAACACTAAATAAATGAAGGAAAATTGTTTTTAGCCATGCTTTTATGTAAGAATGTCTATTGATTATTGAAATTAATATGATAAACTCTTAAATTTGTAACAAATGAGAATTTGTTACTACTGACACGGTGTTTGACTCTTAAGCACTTAGGGTAGCGCAATCGTTACACTTGAGGGACTGCTACATACATTCAGAACAATACACAATTGATCCATGGAATCTGATCACAACTGCAGTGTTTATCACATTTAAAAGCGACTTCTTTGTTATTCTCCAGTCAATTGTCACTTGAAACTATCCACTAGGCGTCTGCTATCTCTTTATAAAGGGTTCGGCTACAAAGCGCGTAGCATGGAAATCGGATATTGTAGAACCGGATAAAACGAATTTTCTGGAAGAGAAAGACCGCAAACAATGGTCATTGTTTTACCAAGTGGGCCGACCATTATTCAGATAGGTATGGCAGGTAATTCGTTTTGCGGCCGCGTTGAAATTAAGAAAATCTGATCTGATAATATACGTCCACTTATTTCCTTGAATGATTTATGTGTGAAACTGATTAACCCTGTTTTTAAGAGGTGACAGATTCAAATATTTTACTAAAACAAATTTTAAACTATGAAAATAGTACACTACAATCAATTTTTGCGGTAATAAAATATGTTGCTTTTAGTCATGACAGATTAAACGTTCCTACACCCATTAGCACTAATTTTTATTAAGCCATTTAGGCACAAATTATTACACCTTAATGATGATGATGATGATGATGATGATGATGATGATGATGATGATGATGATGATGATGATGATGATGATAAACAGCTGCATACATACATAAATATATAATTTTAATAGAACATTTAGGAAACACATTTTGACCTACCCATTTTTGACCATAGTTGTCAGTCATATCACCATGTACACAGTGAGAAGAAGCTTTCCCCATGGTACTGCACAACTTCGGCTCCGTTTACTGTGCTCAAAACTAACAGTAAGTTGAGTAGCCTGTAATAAAATATCACACAGTAATTATGTTTAGAACACGTAAACAAAACTAAAAATGGTTCTTGCTTATTCCAAACTTTGTTTTCCAATGTTATGTTCAATCACATTATCTAATATTGTAGACTTACATATAACTTATTTTAACATAAATAGTATAGGTAGCTTCTAAATTTGTAATCTATAACGATACTTTTTGGGGGGACGGGAAATAAAGGTATAGGAAAAAAACAACAACAGAGTAAATTGGGTATTTGGGTAGGAAGAAGGTTGGGGCATGGGAGGGATGTTGTTCTGGGGTGATTCTATTTATTGGGGCCTGTGGTGCTAATTTAGTTGGGACTGTTGAGGCGAATTTGATGGCCGGTACCGCCGAAGCAACCCGGCTGTTCGTGGGTGGAAACTAGGTGTGCGGAAAAACCCGCTTGTGGTGATCAGGTAGCAGTCATGATCCAGGGGACCCTGTCTACAGTGGTGATCGTTATATGCGTAATCAGATGGAATCGTTAAGTCCTCGTGGGAACTGGATTGCGGTGATGCAGAAGGGCCAATGCAGTCAATAGCTCATGGCCGGGGAGGGAGGCGGCGTTGCAGGTTGATGGCGGCGGCGTCCTGTGTGTGCGGGTGTCTCGATGTGGCAGAAATTGCGGCGGAGGGACCCCGTGTTCTGGAGCCAGGGACATCTTCAGTTCGTAGATGCTCTTGGTGATGTGGTCCTGGTGTTCGCGAAGGGCTTCGTGTAGCTTCTTGGTGGGTGCTGTATCATTGATGTATCCAACAATATTTTCAAGCTTGCCCTTGCAGTAGCTTAGTGTGTCGTTGGGTGGGTTGTCGCAGAAGGCGTTGGTGATGCGGTCAATTTTGGACAGAAGAGCGGCCGGCAATCCCTTCTTCATGTTGGGCTGCGCCGTCCTGGAGCTGGGTGTTGATTGACTCTACTAGCTGTTTCTACGGTGTAAGTCCGTCCATGAGTTGGCTGGAGAGTGTGGTCAGCCTGTCTTGCATGTCCTGGAGGGCGGCGTTGGTTGTGCTGCGTTGGGCGGCAGCAGCTGCTAGGGGTTCCTCTATGTTGCCCCGGCGCTGGTTTATGTTTAGGACCTCAGAGTGGAGATCCTGAAGTTCCACCGCTGGGGGACGGTTGTTGACGGCAGTGACAGTGGTCGTCAGGAGCTCCTCGAGTCTGCATAGCTTGATGCTGGTTCGGTGAAGCTCCTCTCGTAGACAACCAAGAGCTTGCTGGCAATCGGCGGGCTCACTGGTGGTTGTGTTCCGAGGTGTTGGTCCACTGGTGTTCCTGCGTGGGTAAAGTGGGCACTGCGCCTGTCCAGTAATATTCTTATTCGGTATTTATAGTTTATCTGCTGACTTATAATTGGTCAAACCTTATACTGTCGACAAAGCGCACAAATGCTTTTTAAATATTCATTAATTATATTGTATTAATTTATTGGTCAGTCCATACAGAATCTGCATTACAATTTGTAAGTTTCTACAGAGCTGTAGATACAGTATCCGTAGGAGGTGATCTATTGTTTGGTCACCAATATAACTCGTGGGTTTTCCGCATTCATTGTATAAGCAGTGACATTTATTGTTACAGCAATACATATCTTCAATTTTTTAAGAACTTTTTGGAAATTGCATCTGTGGTAAAACTGCTGTTACCACTTTTCAAGCCTTTCTTCCTTTCTTTTCGGATTAATGTATATTGAAGATTTTCTTGTAAATTATTTTGCACTGTTCCTTTAGTTGTTTCGCTGATAACTTAGGCTTCAGTTCCTTTCCATATAGGCCAGCATGAGCTTTTATTCCATAGAAATGAGCAATTCACTCTGATTTAATGCCTTGTTTGACTCTTGAACATCAAGTGAAGCAAGATACAGATGTACGGTACTGCTGTGCCCTTGTCCACGTATTTTCCTCCTGGCGGTAAGATTTATGATACTCATAGATGAAGTAAGTCAAATGGCTATGACGATTGATCCAATCTCTAAAATGACATGTACTTTTTCATAAACCGGGTACTTTTGCAGTTCGTAAGGTTCACTGTCCATTGGGGCATGTCGAGGTGTCGGGTGAGTATTGCCACGCAGTTTAGCTCAATTATTTGGCAGGGTCTTGACTCCTAGGGTTGTCAACATCGCTAACAAAATTTGAAGAATATCGATGTCCTCGGCTGCTCTCGGAGTTGTCCTAATACTTATGAATATAGGATAAGTCGCAAGGATCTCTTGATACAGGGCGTTCTGAGTGGATCAATTAGGGTACTGGGAAAGAAACACAGGTTAATTCTCTTATGACGATCGGTTGTATTTCAATTACTCTCGAAATACATGTTAATTAGGCGAACTCAGAATGGTAGGTTTCGCGTTTGCGTGGTAGCAACCTTGTGTGTATAACATGAGTCGTCGGATTAGCACCCCGCTACTAACTAGCTTTAATTGAACGCTATCTCTTTAGCTTACTGGTCCGTTCCTTAAAGAACGCGATTTCTGCCTTCGTGCCGTTAGCACGACGATCTCGGTCGCCCTCAGCCACCGACTGATTTAATGAATGCTATTTCTTTCCGCGTGCGTTAGCACGACGAACTAGCTTGACCCCCAGCTAGCGACTGATTTAATAAACGCGATTTCTGTCGGCGCGCGTTAGCACGACGATCTCGGTCGACTCTCAGCCATCGACTGAACTTTAGATCTATATTTGTTCTAGGCTAGGCCATATGACACTTCGCTTCCCCCTTCAGCTCATTATTTTTAATTAGTTGGTCGGTAGAACACATATGGAGTCCCAGTTACGAGACTCTCACTTTAAACCACCTAACATGTCCCTTTCCTGTCAAACTATGTTTGAAAGCAAACGCCAGCTGTGACCTTTCAAATTTATGGTTGCGGTCAGATTTCCTAGGGGAGGAAGAATCTTACCTCTCAGAGCTCGTAACAATCTCGACACTGCACACACAAGATATTTGCTCCAATACACGTATCCATTCCTTTAACATACAATTAATCTTCCATACATTCCTTAACAGCCAATCAATCAACTCGACGAAGAGAGTACCGATTCACCATGTATATTATATTATTTTTCTTAGTATTTTCTTCATGGAGAGGATCCAGGGATATGTATCAGTGCAACCTTTTCAGCAACTACTACGTCAAATTCTCAGATAATTTAACAAGTTAGTTCCTGGCTCTTTTATCGTCTGCACTGATTCTCTAAGTGCTCTTCAGGCCTTGCAACAGCACACTGCCGCTCACACCCTTCTTTTAAAAATACAGGCCCAGATCTCGCAAATGCTTAGTCGCGGATACCATTTTGTTTTTACTTGGACCCCAGGCCATGTGGGCATTTCCGGGAACGAGGAGGCGGACGCGGCTGCTAAGTCGGCCTTGCCGTTTGCCCCGGAGTTTAACAACTACGGTGCCATACCAGGATGTGCAACGTTTTTCCGTCGCCAACTCCTATCTGCTTGGCAGCACTCCAGGACAGCTTTGGAAGGCACACAACTCCGGGCAATAAAGGAGAGCGTACAATTCTGGCTAACTTCCTGCAGGGATAACCGGCGAGCCGAGGTGATACTCACCCGGCTGAGAATTGGACACACACGAGCGACTCATGGCCATCTGTTAAGAGGGGAACCGGCCCCAGTGTGTGCTCCGTGTGCAGTACGCCTCACTGTGCGGCATGTATTGCTCGATTGCCCGCAGTACACCCGCGTTCGCCAATCAGTAGGCTCGGGGACTAACTTGCTGGGTGTTTTAGGGGACGACCCAGAGGCCGTGGTTAAGGCACTGCGGTTTGTTGGCGAAATCGGTTTTAATAAACAAGTCTGACTTGTATTTTATATTTGTTAATTTTATAGATTTTAAGTAGTCTTGAGATGGGTTTTTATGTACTTTTAATAGTTGAGTGTTTTTATTTTCATTTTACATTTTAGCTTAATTTTTGTAGCTTTTAGTTTTTAGTGTTGACTTCGGGCCCAAATGACCTTGTTGTCGACGGGCCCTAAAACACTACACACTCACTCACTCAGATAATTTAGCTGCTATTGGTACAGTGTGCCAAACTGCCAATCCAGCTGCCGAGTCTGTACTTTGTCGAACTACTTCAATCCTGATGTGAAGGTCTGTAAGGAAAGAAACAAATAGGCAGCTACAGATGACCATTAGGCCGTTGATTGGGCCATAGACGGTATGGAAATAATAGATAACATTAATTTCCTTCCCTGACCAATCAAAATCCTAACAATCATCTGGTTCACTATAGCTGTCTCTGCCTCTCTTCCCTCCCATACATTTACATCTGAAATGAAGTCAGATACACAATTTGTTTAACGTTTGACTTGCACGGAGTAAGCGATACCTTAGCTTACTCACAGCTCAGTTACCCACGCTCTGTCTGAGCAGTGTACAGTTACGTATGTAAACAAGATAACTCGCCACCAATACACGCTTTGCTAAATGTTAAGAGTAATACAGACTACATCAATAATGTTGTGCTTTCAAAATAATCAACAGTGGCGGCTGGTGGGTTAAATTATTGGTGGTGCACAAATGAAGAATAAAATACAGAGTAGTAATGACTCACCTATTTATACAGATTCTCTGCTGTACTCTCCTTAGACCAGGCGAATCTATCGATAACTTTTGCGTCTTCATAACAAAATCTCTCTCAATTGAAAGCATTGCTAATGCTGTCAGTCGGTCCTGTGACATTGTGTTCCTAAGGAAAGTTTTTATTCTTTTTAAAGTTGAGAAACAGCATTCTGCTTCAGCGGTAGACATTGGCATAGTTAGCAGTACTCGCAGGAGTTTGACATATTCGCTGAATGTAGTACATAAATTGTTTTCCTTATTGAAGTCCATCAAGCACAAAGCGCCGGACATTCCACGAAATTCCTCTCGATTGGAAATTACAGTCAGTTCTCTACGAATTTTTGTTCCAATGATAAAAGGATAGAACCTTATTGTTTCTCTAAGGGAATGCTCTGGAAATGTCTTAGAAATTTTCTTGATGAAACAAAGTCGAGGCTACCAGATGCCCCGTGAAGCTAAATCTGTCCTTTACTTCTCTAAGAATGCCACATACTTCAAGAGCTTCTCGTCTTTTCACATAATGATCTTCTATTCTTCTCCTTTTAATTGCAGTTTCTTCGTGTTCCTCGATATCCACGCTATTTCTTACCTTTTGCACTTCCCTTTTAAATGCGTTTAGCTGGGCGATGGCAAATGTTGCATTGCAGTCTCGTTTCTGCAGCTGATTGTACAAAATTTCCACATGTGGCATGATCTTGTAGAAGAAAGACAGCCAGAATACAAAATTATAATCTTTCAAAGTGGCCATAAACCCAGAAGCCTGAACAAGTGTGGCGTTGTTGTTTAACAGAGCTCTCTTCTGAATAACCTCCATGCATTTAATTAAATTCTCCCTGTGTTCGAAAAGCAGAGCACACAGAAGCTAAGCCTGAAGGTCACGCTATAGCCGTTGCTAAGAGTAGGAGGAGCTAGGTTTATAAACCTCCATTTAAGCAATGTATAAGAAGCCCCTCCCATCTCTTCACATTCCCGCAACCCCCTCAGAGAGCCTACATTTGGGCGAAATCTTAGGTTAACTCCTCACTGCAAACCTGCGGCTCCTACAGCTAATCACTGTTTATTTCGACTTCTGCGGTCATGGGCAGCTACAGACGATAAGCGTAATTGAAACATGTTTATATATAAAACAATGCAAACAAGTACAGCTTTAATGTGCAAAATGCACCTGTTGTACATTCAGAAAAAGTGAGTGTAGCGCAAACCTGCAACCTTATGGAGGAACCGCCCCTGAAAATCAGTATGATTTTGTATTTATTGCACAACTGCAGTTTAAATTTGACATCTACCATTGCACTGATTCATCAATATGCACGACTTAATGCTGTGCAAATTTACTTCCCTTTGCTAAATTTGCTTTAGTTTCCACATCCTGCCCTTCCCTCTCTCCTTCTCCTTGACTTACCTCGTTTATTTTTATTTTTATTCTACTAGAAGAGTACCATTTCCTCTGTTTGTTTTAAATATTCACATAATTGGTTAGAGCCTCCTACCAGCACAGTGCTGCATATATTACAATAGGCTGTATTGCACATTCTTAGGGCTTCCAGTGAAAATTTCATACTTTGTTTCATGAAAATAAAACTATTCAGGATAAGACTAGTAATTAAGTGAAGCGAATTATATTATGAGATAATGTATCATCATCATTATTATTTTTGTTCTGGACTGGAATATAAGTACAGCAATTATTATGCCCGATTTCACCAACAGATGTTAAAATCGACGTTAACAAATGTAACGTAACAATTGTCACAGCGCTAAAACTAATGCTAAATTTCTTACATTTCACCAACCTGTTTTCTTAAAATGTTAACAAACCTGTGTTAACGCCAAGAAACTTGTAAATATCACAACTATAGAAGACTATGGATGATTTTCTGAACGTATTCCGATGTGCTTTTGTTTTCATTTTCGTCTGCACAAATGGCGGATAAACAAAATCATAAATAAAGCCGTGAGACAAATTTCTCATCGACGGAGAAAGAATTGTTAATTGAAATGGTGACGAAGTGTAAGGATATCGTGGAAAATAAGAGGACGGATGCAGTGAACGCAAAAGAGAAAGATGTCGCGGGGAAAATATTTGAAACGAATTTAATTCAAATGCATGTGTCACTACTACAAGCACCAAACAACTTGTCAGTATTACGTAAATTTAAAACGAGGTGCGAAGAACAAGTGCATTAAACGTTTCAAGACGGGAGGTGAACAATGTATTATCCATATAATTCAGTGAATTACAAAATGGCAAAGTTATTAATACTTGAAGCAAAGGCGAGATCGGCATATTCCTTTCGATGTATATTCTAACTCATTATTACGTAAATTTAAAACGAGGTGCGAAGAAGGACAAGTGACTTGAACGTTTCAAGACGTCAGGTGGAACATGTATTATCCACATAACTCAGTGAATTATAAAATCGCAAGGTTACTAATACTTGAAGCAAAGGCGAGATCGTCATATTCCTTTCGATGCATGCTCTAACTCAGTATAACGTAAATTTAAAACGAGGAGCGAAGGACAAGTGACTTGAACGTTTCAAGACGGGAGGTGGACAATGCATTATCCACATAATTCAATGAGTTATAAAATCGCAAGGTTACTAATACTTGATGCTAAGGCGAGATCGCCATATTGCTTTCGATGCATGTTCTAACCTCTCTTGTACTTTCGCAGTAACCTTCATAGCAACATGTTTCGACAGTCTATACCTCCGTAAAACAGTTTTCTTCGGATAGTTCCTCAAAATCATTTCTCCTCATAGGCCGTACTCTATTATGAATGCCATTTAGACGGTCTTAAATATAGCAAATCGACATCAACAGCGGAGTTCATGCTCGCCATCTTGACTATTTACAATTGTTAAAGACTTAACATTACAAATTCGGCGTGTTAGTTTAGCATGAGATTTAACACTTGTTGGTGAAATGCAATATTTGTTTTAACAAATGTTAAACTCATGTTAAGTCTTAACATTTGTTGGTGAAATCGGGCATTAATGTTGTTTACGAAGACTGGTGACGTATGTAGATAGGTGGCTCGCCTGCTGGGCTTTCTGCTGCTGCACTCGAGAGCGGTGGAATGAAATGGGAAAAGTTTCACAAAGGAAAACAAAAAAAAGGCGTATGTTTTAGTGACCATGCATCCTCGCAATACAGATATAAAGCAAAATTTTAAAACATTTTGTACAAATGCTGAATGGTGCATATTTTCTTTTCCTGGTAGAGAGAGGGCATGTGATTTATATGGAGGAACATTTTAAAATACGGACTTCCCCTAGCAACGAAAAATCCATATTTACTACTCATGATTGCACTACTGGTGCAAAATGTTATGCTCCATCCTCGTTACCTTACTCACGATGTAACATCCCCGTTACGTTGCACAAAAGATATTTGAAATTAGGTGTAGCTAAAGGTCTCAGCTTGTGGAAACAGTATACAAATGTTTATTAGGCTAACAATTGCTTGAAATGCAAAGAAAATAAATGACGTAGAATCATAAGCGTTCAAGCTTGTACAGTGTTATGTGATGATTAGGAAAGGTACGAGGGCCGTTCAATAAATTATTATTATTATTATTATTATTATTATTATTATTATTATTATTATTATTATTATTATTATTATTATTATTATTATTATTATTATTATTATTATTATTATTATTATTATTATTATTATTATTATTATTATTATTATTATTATTATTATTATTATTATTATTATTATTATTATTATTATTATTATTATTATTATTATTATTATTATTATTATTATTATTATTATTATTATTATTATTATTATTATTATTATTATTATTATTATTATTATTATTATTATTATTATTATTATTATTATTATTATTATTATTATTATTATTATTATTATTATTATTATTATTATTATTATTATTATTATTATTATTATTATTATTATTATTATTATTATTATTATTATTATTATTATTATTATTATTATTACTATTACTATTACTATTACTATTACTATTACTATTATTACTATTACTATTACTATTATTATTATTATTATTATTATTATTATTATTATTATTATTATTATTATTATTATTATTATTATTATTATTATTATTATTATTATTATTATTATTATTATTATTATTATTATTATTATTATTATTATTATTATTATTATTATTATTATTATTATTATTATTATTATTATTATTATTATTATTATTATTATTATTATTATTATTATTATTATTATTATTATTATTATTATTATTATTATTATTATTATTATTATTATTATTATTATTATTATTATTATTATTATTATTATTATTATTATTATTATTATTATTATTATTATTATTATTATTATTATTATTATTATTATTATTATTATTATTATTAATTATTATTATTATTATTATTATTATTATTATTATTTTTTTTTTTTTTTTTTTACAACGTACCATTACTCATTCCTATAATTTTGATGGTTCTTCTCAATAGTCTGCCCTAAATGCGATGCATTTGTCCCACTGCCTGTCTTCAAAGACATGCTGGAAACCATTTTTGAGAGATCCTTCAAAATTGCCTCCGCAGCCTTCACCACTGCTGCTGATGATGGATAATGCCTCCCACGAAGGCGTTTCTTCAAGTTAGGGAATAGAAAAAAGTCATATGGGGCTAAAGCCGGACTGTAGGGAGGGTGAGGGATGCACTTCACGTTGATTTTTGCAAGATATTCAGCAACAACATTGGCAATATGCGGCCACACATTATCGTGGTGCAGCATCCAGCCTGCTTCATGGAAATGTGGTCATTTGCGCCTGATATGGACTTGGAATGTTTTCAGGACATCCCTGGAGTATTGTCCAGTTAGTGATGTGTGTGCAGGTACAACCATTCCATGAATATCAAAGAATGAGATGGCCATAACTTTCCCAGCAGAAGCAACCCTTTTGCTCTTTGGGGGTTGGTGATGAAGGAGATTTCCACACTGAGTTTTGCTGTTTGCTCTCATGATGAAAATGATGTAGCCAAGTTTCATCTGCTGTGATCACGTTTGATAGAAACTACGGATCTTCCTGTTACATCATCTTTAACTGCATGCAGACCTGTTCGGGAATCAACAGTCTTGAAATATATCGCGCACAAACACGTCTCATGTATAATGTTTCTGTCACCAACGTGTGGGTGGCACCCAATGAAATGTTCAGTACTTCAGAAAATGATCTTAAGGTAATTCGACGATCCTCTCTCACAATGGCAGCAGCAGTGTTGATGTTTTCTTCCGTAAGAGCAGTAACTGGAGCACCGGTCCACCTTCCTTTGAAATTGATTGTCTCTGCTCTTTAAACATTTTAAAGCACCTTCGAGCTGTGCTGTAGGGAAGGACAGACTCTCCACTTTCCACAGGTCTCCTGTGACACTGTATAGGCCTCAACTGAAGATTCGTTGGAACGAAAGCAAAATTTCAAAGCCGCATATTGTTCCTCACGTGTTACCTCCATTACAGTGGTAGGCGATACTGAACATGTCTGAACTTGCCTGGTTCTCATAGGTGGGAACCAGGAGTACCAACAATGAAACTACTACAGCGTGTTTGTTTCACATTAAGCTAACAGAATATAATAAGATTGAATTTTAGTGCTAAAAATTATGTTTAGCACAATATTTAACAATATTTAAAATTGTTTTCAATTTTAAAATCCTCATTTTTCCTCCTGGTCATGAAAAGGGGAGAGAATTTCAAGCCAACATAATAAGAACCAGTTCTTAAAAGTCCATCGCTTAATTCTACTGTCCATCCCTATTCTCGTTGTATCTGCAAGTTGATATGTGACAAACCATTTTAACAAATTTTTATCTCGATTGGCATGAAGTAAATAGAATAATAAGTACTTTAAGAATAGTTTATTGGAAAATTAGTATAAAAAATTAGTGAATGGAAACAGATTTTTTCTATTCGATTTTATATCATTTCTACTTCTGTTGGCGTGGAATAAATGACTTAATCCTGGTTAAAATATGTACTACATGCAGCTTCTACGATGTTAAATGTTTATGGATTTTAATCTTATCACTTTAATCGGAGTAAATACAACACAAAGCTAAATTCTGAGCTACTCGTTTCCCTTCGGTGACTGAGGCATATCCGGGTGAGAGACCGTTCCCTAATCCTGCTTCATGGAGATGCATTCTTCACAGAGGTCTCTCAGTAATTCAGCTCTCCCAACTTTGTTGGTTGCTATTGTAACAGCTTTTGTTGGCGTTGCCTACTCCCTCTGGCAGAAGATGGCAGTAACTTCTACATTAGATCCGCTGGATTTACTAAGCGCTGAGCCTGTATCCAATACACTCCGATGTCATACTGAGCTTAAAGCCTTGTTGATCTTCTTTTTTAACCAATGAAACACATGCATATTGGGCATTTAGTATCAGCCTGTTGTGAGTGAATTGGCTTCATGCACATATTTATTCTACTAGGTCTACCAAAAAGTAAAATGGAGGCACAGTTGCCCTTGTGCGTATAAACGGGTGCCTTATAAGACACCCTTATCTCTGTTCTCTGGCATACGGAGAAAGTATATAAATCAGGTGTTGGTAAATATCAGAAGTTACTCATGGAAAAAAATCATGATGACAATCTATGGAAATGGGCAACTTATTCTGGGCACAGGTGTGCTTGAAGATCGCCATCAGCTAATACATTTCTATTTCCACATTTCAGACTTATGGCTGGCTGTGCAATTTAGAAGTAAACATCGAGAAAAATGATGATAGAAAGGTTTAGTTACGTTTTAGGTGTTAAAATTACTTAGATGTATACATCACTTGTTGTAATTCCTATTTGCAATTTTAATTTTAAAAGATATTTTTAAAGAAAGCCAAATAGTTATACAAGTGTCAACGTTAATGTACAGTAAATTCGTAATTTATCTGACAATTCATTGCTTTCCTTTCGAAATAAGCAAACCTCCTACAAAAAAATTTCATTTTGGGATGCATTGTGCATGATATTCCGTAAAATATAAAGAAACTAGGAGCATAAATTTACGTAAATAAGCAGTTTGTACCTTCCTACATTCTAAAAAGCTTTGGTGTATGTAGATGAATATAGTTTTGAATAGTTTTTTCTTTCCCTGGCTACAATAGAACGCCTTTCTTAACAAGTGTAAGTTTCATTCTCAGCAGTTTAGTTCAGTAATTAACCGTTAACATACCATCTAGAAGCACTGACAAATGATGCTTAATTCTGACCAAACTTGCAATTGTCCCTATATTTCCAGTGACCTCTTCAATTGAAAGTCGTATTACCAGGCATAGGTATTACTAATCATAAAAGCCACGAAGAAAGGAAATAAAGTTGACTTTAGGAGGACCCGTGGAGGTAAAAACTAACCCCAACTCCCGTACTGTCTTTTGGTGTTTTCAGATACCAGATCCATTTGAATCGATTTTACTATCATTTATCCTTGGCATACTTTGTAGCTATACTGATTTCAGTGAAGATAACAATTGCAAGATAGTTCCTATGCTTAGTTACTAGTTATTAGTCCAGGGCTGCGAAGTTCGTACCGATTTCCTTGAGCAGTGTAAGAGCGGCCAGGCAAACCGCCTCGGTAGCGTAGATGGTAGCATGTCTGCCTCACATTCAACAGGTCCCGAGTTCGAATCTCGGTCATGGTGAGTTACCTGGATAAGGTTTTTCCGGGGTTTTCCCTTGTCCTTCAAGACGAATGTCGGGTAACTCTAAGCTCCATAGACCCTGGACTCATTTGAGCATCATTTCACCCCAATCATTCATCGTCCGATATGACTTAACGTTGGAGGACGTAAATTACAAAAAAATAAAAGATACCGCTTGGATCGATTTAATATCATTTATCCTAGGCATCCTTTGTAGTTACAATGGTTTCAGTGTAGATAATTGCATGACAGTTCCTATGCTTATTTATTACTATATAGGTGAGTTATTTCGGAGACATCCATGCATTTTCAAAATATTCTACTTTATGATCAAGTCTCTTGCATCCTTTGAACCACTTGTCAAAGGATTTATTCCAGTTTTCTGGAGACCCCTCCAAAACTTGGTTTTTGAAGGCATCAACGAAAATCGCTGTCCACACAATTTATTCTTGATATTCGGGAAGAAAAAGAAGTCATTGAGTGCCAAATCAGGACTGTATGGCGGTTGACCCAGCAATTCCATTTTTAGAGCTTTCAAATACTTTTGCTAGACGAGATGTGTGTACGCTCGCATTGTCTTGATAAAGAACGACCTCAGGGTTAATGTTGGTTTTCCTTACTTCACCAAAGACTTCCGGCAAACAAATTGCTATGTACCACTCGGCATTGATCTTTTTACGTTCCTCAGACACTGTTGCCACATGACCAGTTTTGCTAAAAAAGTCGGCGACCATTTGTTTCTAAGTGTTTCGAATGCGAACAACTTTTATTGGATTTATTTCATCTTGAAGCAACCATACAGTTGACTGCTGCTTACGTTGCGGCTCATACGCATAGATTCATGATTCGTCAGCTGTTACAATCTTATATACTTCTTTTGAGGCACCGCTATTGAATTCCTTGAGCATTTTTGCACACCAATCAACACAAGCATCTTTTTCATATTGCCTCAAATTATATTGGGATTCAACGAGAACAAACCTTTTTCACGGTTAAATAATCCTGCAATAATTTATATATGATGGTGGAACTAAGGCCTAGGGTTGCCTCAATCTCACAATATGTGCATAACGATCTTGCATTATTAGTTTTTGAACAGCATCAATGTTTTCTAGCACAGCAACTGATGTTGGATGACCTTCACGAACTTCATCAAGCAGCGAAAGGCGGCCACGATTAAATTCGTTATACCAGCGTTTCACAGTACCGAAGGATAGAGCTCCGTCGCTAAATGTTAAAGTTAGTTAATCGACGCGCTCTGCTCTTGATAATCCACGTCGAAATTCGTAATAAATCATTGCAAGTATATTTTCACGAGTTAATTCCATGTTTTTATTGAGACACGATTTTCAGATTAATGTACACAAAACAAATGACGCTCCATTGACAAAATGTCTGAAGTAGATCATAGTCAACAATGTCAAACTTTGCATTAGAAACGTCAGATCGCACCTACAACATTCAGGGTTGCCAAGGCTCAAAATATAAATAGGTCCCTCGTACCTTGTTTTCATTCTTTATAATTAGAGCGTAGTAAATTGCCATTAGATGAAATTAATAGTTTCAGCTACGCTCCACAACCCCCCCCCCCCCCCCGCATGGGCGTAACAATGTTTGAATTCTCTGGGAACAAGCTGTGAAGACCTAAAAGATGTTTACAGTTGGTAAGCTATAAGAAGTTGGCAGTCTTATATAATAAGAATATAATAATTCTAGATCTCGTCAACTGTCACACAATTTGTCAAGTAAATGTTTCGTGCCATGTAAACGTAACATTATCCATTTGCAAGGCATCTTTTGTTATTGGTTGTAATTTTAAATGAACGTCAATCTCCTTTTCAAATGGAAAATTGATATTTCTTTTTTCTAATGCTCATTCAGAAATCCTGGATTTTAACCCTCCGTTAGGCGCGTGCCTTGGCAGAAAACCATTGTTCGCGTGATGCCTAAGAGGCCCGCGCTATATTTATGTACATAAATGCCTGTATTTTTTCATTTTTATTTTTGCCGGAATATTTGGCTTTACTTAGCTTAAATATACGAGAGCTGTTCAATAATGATTTTTTTTTTTACAACTTACCTTTACTCATCTTCATAATTTTTTATAGTCCTTCCCAAAATAGTCTCCCCTGAAAGCGATGCATTTGTCCCAGAGTTTCTGCGAGTCTTCAAAGACATGCTGGAAACCATTTTTGAGAGATCCTTCAAAATCGCCTCTGCAGCCTTCACCACTGCTTCTAATAATGGATAATGCCTCCCACGAAGGCGTTTCTTCAAGTTACGGATTAAAAAAGAGTCACATGAGCCTAAATCCGGACTATACGGAGGATGAGGGATGCACTTCATGTTCATTTTTGCAAGATATTCAGCAACAACATTGGCAGTATGCGACCGCGCATTATCGTGGTGCAGCATCCAGCCTGCTTCACGGAAATGTGGCACCCAATGAAATATTCAGTATTTCAGAAAGTGATATTACGATAATTCGTCGATCCTCTCTCACAATGGCAGCAACAGTGTTGATGTTTTCTTGCGTAAGAGCAGTAACTGGAGCACCGTGTCCACCTTCATTTGAAATTGATTATCTCCCCTCTTTAAACATGTTAAACCACCTTCGAGCTGTGTTGTAGGGAAGAACAGACTCATCATAGACCTCAACTGAAGATTTGTTGAGACGAAAGCAGAATTTCAAAGCCGCATATTGTTCCTCGCGTGTTACCTCCATCGCAGTGGTAGGCGATACTGAACATATCTGAACTTGCCTGGTTCTTACAGGCGGGAACTAGGAGTACCAAGAATGAAACTACTACGGCGTGTTTGTTTCACATTAAGCCTTGCTTCTAACAGAATATGATAAGATTGAATTTTAATGCGAAAAATTATGACTGTAAAAAATTCTGATCATTCTTTATTGAACATTACTTTTATTAGTATAATAACACTAAGTACATCGGCGTAAAATATAATACGTATAGAGTGTACATTATATTTTTTATTACAATATCTGAAAGAAAATAACATATTTTAAAATACATTTTGGCATTGGAAGTGTTCAGCTATTCGAAGTCATCAATTATTTCTTCTCTGTTTCCCCGACCAAACAGTTACCGCACACAATTTTGGCATGTTTTCTCAGAGAGGAACACCGCATTTCCCACATGCATATTTAGCTTTGCTGTTACTTCTTTCTTTACTGCAGGGTTCATATCGTTTCCTTTTTAGTGATTCTGGTGCATTCGACAGCTTATCTGCTGTTGGTTGTTCAGTTTTATATTTCTTTAGAAGTTCTAAAGTTAAAGATAAGTAAAGCTAAGTAGAAAAGCTAAGTATAGTACATTCAAATATTCTTGACTTATGGAAAATTTATTTTGGTTTCCAAGAAAGATAACCCTAGAATAATACCTGCAATACTCAACATATGATAAAATATCACAATTGGCCACCGTCTTGTTTATCTGGATACATTGTACGTAGTACACAATTCATCTATTACATCAAATCTTAATGCATTATTATTTCAGGCTTTTTCTTGGCACCTTCTGACAGTTGGCCCGAAGAAACATGTAAACTTGAGCTCAAAGCTACTGTTTCTGAATCTAATTATCTTGATCCCACTTGATTTGTAGGAATCAGATGATTTTGATTTTCATGATAGTCATCTAAAAGTAAAGACATCGTCATCACAAAGTAAACGATATACTTCTTCCAAATCATTGGGATTCTGTAGATCACATTTTTACTGATATTCATGGCGAAGAATTAATAACTCTTTTCATTGGCAATACAACATTCCACAACTTACTAACGTCATCAACATGTAATGGGAGTAGACACAAGGGCCCCGCTAAACCCATACGACACCTAACTGCTGATTCGTCATTCTTGTAGCTACAATAATGAAGAGAAAAATTTGTCCCCACAGCAAACAAGCATTTGAGTAAGCTGTAGTGCTAGTCAGGCAGTTACGTAGGTGCGTTCGTTCAGAAACTACAGTATTTATGTAAAGCTAGGAGCCTCCCAGGCTCCACGCGACTAACGGAGGGTTAAGAATCATTCCATAGTTATCACTATGGAACGGATTTATAGGTACTAAAAATCTGTGAAATAGGCATGAAAAAAGCACTAAAAATGGGCAAAATAGACACATAAATAGGCACTAGATATTTGCTAAGTAATCGTTTAGAAATACGCAATTTTTGTACTACAAATGCACTATAACAAATGAGAATCATCACAACATATGCTGCAACAAATTCGATAAACATATACTATTTTGCTGTTCCCTAGGCGAAATAGCTCTACATTTATTCTAAATTTCATAAATGGCTAAACAGCAAGTTAAAATAACAAATATTGTCGTATAATTATAATACATATAAATCCACGTCACTAAGTACCAACCATAATGTACAGAAAGATGTGAAGTAACTAACGATGTCAGAAAAACAAAAACATGTGTTTTGAGGAGGGCTTGTTTAACGACTCAGACTTATTTTAAGCTAAATCTAAATGTAAAGTCGTATCATGTGATGAAGAAAGTATTCATATTAGGCAAATTTGTGCTTTAATTTGAAAAACTGATAACATTCAGTTTCTCTTCCTTCGGCTCTCCTCAACATATTTGGGTTCGGCATAATGCTGCTACTGGGGCTGATTTTCACAAGGTTTTTGAAACTAGGATAATATAGTATTAATACAAACATGAATGACTGAACTCACCTGTTTCACACAAGGCTGACAACAAATTAATTTCCCATCTCTGCTGAACTATGGATCATCATTTATCCAGTGTTTAAGAAGTACACTTCTGTTGCTTCTCTCTTTTGGCATATTTGCGTAGGAAACTGATCTATGTGTGCACTTGAAATACTGCTTACAGGCTTTCCACGCCCCACATAAGGAGTGGTCATTTGTGAATCCACTGAAATGGTCTTTGCTACTCATCTTTGAACGAATTCTAAGATTTTTCCATGACGTCATTAGCGCATTGTGACACTTCCATAAGGCAGATTCTTACCTGGCTAAACCCCTTTTCGTATATCCAATGTGCAGCAGTAGGAACTTTTTCTTCCCCGATAACTTCACGTTGAAACCAACAAATGCACGAGCTGTTGTCACAAATTACAAGGAGAAGAAATTGGCTAAATAGGCACTTTTAGGCATTAATAAGCAGAATAGGCACAAACGTATGAAATAGGCACTTATAGGCACTATAAAACTAAGAAATTATGATAATAATTGTAGGAAACGTGCTTATAACTTAAAAGCATACGTTTCTGAGCCAAGGAATAAAATAGGCAAGTAGGGCAAAATCCGCCACCTAGTTAAAACTGTGTATGCTTCTAATACCCATCTAAAAGAAATGCGTGATGAAATTTTATCTTTATTATTAACAAGAACTAGAAGAGCAAGCATTTGTAGCAACATTTTATAAAAGAGAGAGTATAGAAATTAATTCGAATACAATGCATGACGTTTTCATATAACATCCTACAAACATGTCAACTGCATCCGCGTAACTCCGGATAAGTCAGCTAGTATTTTATATCTTCGCTTTAGTTTCTCTTGAAATTACCAATGTAGCCAGGAAAACGCACAGGACAAAGGAAACTAACTTTAGATTGTTAGGAAGTACCCATTGTATCCAAAAGGTAAGTTGAACTAGTTAATGTTACCTAGTGTTTTATGGCCTTTGTACCGCTGCGGACAACATAAATTATAACTGCTTTTTCACCTTCTTCACAAAGCAGGAGGCGAAAGTGGAGCAGCAAAAGGAAGGAGAGAGTTGCAAATGAAATAGAAGTAAGTTTAAATCTTCCGAGTGATACACTCTCTCCTCAGAGGCAAGTTTTTAATAACGCAAAACTTCTTACCTACATAATATTTCGCACAGCCACGAGGGTGTGAAATTTTGCAGACGAAGTCACTGTTTTAAGATTTAGCAGTAACATGATATTAAGTGAACTCAGGAACTTAAAAGTATTCCGAGGAGATTAAGGACTAAAGTTGGGAAAGAGAAAGGCCGAGGAGGAGAAAGACGCGAAATTACACCCTTAAGAAAGATGGTGCATGTCAGTAAAGGAAATGTGAAGTGTCAGTGAAAGACACATTGAGAGGAACATGATAAAGGGCAGAGCAAGGAAAGCAAATGATATTTCGGCTGACAAAAACAGGTCGTCTTTCTTTTACTCATTTCCCTCTGTTTCCATCATCCGTACACTTTGCGTATTCCGCGTTCAATTTTTCCCATATTTTCTTTCCTTCGCTCAGGCTTTTTTTTTTTCCTCTAGAAAACACTAAGAGAGGTTTTCCACGTAATAACTCAAAGCTGTTCATGCGTGGACGAAAAGAAAAGTATGGAAGGGAACAGAAAGGAAAAGAGGGAGATGAAATCAGCATGAAACAAGCCCCAATGAAACGTAAAAATTGCGCCTTCGGCTTGCAAGCTTTCGCGGTATTCACATTTCTCCTACAAACAGTTTAATTACATCCTTACAGAAAGAAGGGGAGCATTAAGAGAAATTCACAATGAAACATGGGGTAATACTTGAGTTAAAACTTAAGGTAATGTGTTGTCATTAGCAACAAACAGCAGGCAATTGTAAGGGAAAGTAAAGGAGCTGAGTTAATATGGCGTCCCGTGAAGAAACAACCGAGAGTGCACGCGACAAAAGAAGTACGTACAATCAAAATGAACAAGAGCTGATGTCACGTTAAATTTTCAGCAATTCCTGGCCGTAATCTTACAGAAGTTAGTAGAAGAGTCCAGTGCAGTGACAAAGAATCTGATGTGAGATAATAGAATGTGTAGTTATATGATGAGAATCGCTATTTGGCTATCTTATGTTTCATCTAACCAAGCTAGATGAGCTAAAGTTTGAGGCTCGTATCGGAGAGATCTTGGCTTCAACTTTTGTCAACCATCTATTCTGAACTTATGTTTTTCGTGATCTTCCCTGATCCTAAGGTGAATACCGGAGTGGCTTTCCGTATTTCACTATTTATTTTCTATAATTTCTCTTTCCTTCCGTTTTCTTTTTAGCCTTCAGGCGTGGTTCTAGGTTTTGTGGCCTATGGTGGGGTTGCTTGCTTAGAGGAAAGAATACTTTCCGTGGACATTAGAACTACTTGTCGGCAGGTAGTTCCCAGTTGTGTACAAACCGCTACCAACGCTCCATGGTTCATCCGTAATCAGCAGCTCCATCACGAACTAGGACTGTTACCTCTTCACGACTACATTCGCAGGATCGCCCGTCGTTTCTTTTCCACGCTGCAAGAAGTTCCAGGAGCTGTGCATTATTAACATCGGCGTCCGCACGCGCCAGGCCTCACGCTTGAAGAAGAGACTACCACAGGACCTGCTTCTAAGTGATACATCTAATTCGAGAGATTCTAGTGCTTGATGTCTGCCTTACATCTTCAATATTGACATAATTTCTCAGACTTAATGTAGTGAGGGGGCGGCCTATTAGCCTACCCCTGAGTGTTATTGTTATTATTGTACTGTTACCTTCTTTTCACTCTGATCTGTAAAGCATTGTACTGCTGATCGATCAATAAGAAAAATTATAAAAAAAGTTGTGTACAAACAGGTCATAAAAACAATGCTACAACTAGCATACTGATTCTTAAGTGGGCGTAACTGCCGTCAAAACTAATCTACGACGGCTGTCAATAAGGAATGATAACAACTTTTTTTGACAACGTACCTTTACTCATCTTCATAATTTTTTGGTCCTTCTCAAAATAGTCTCCCCTGAATGCGATGCACTTGTCCCAACATTTCTGCCAGTCTTCAAAGACATGCTGGAAACCACTTTTTGAGAGATTCTTCAAAATCGCCTCCGCAGCCTTCACCACTGCTTCTGATGATGGATAATGCCTCCCACGAGGGCGTTTCTTCAAGTTAGGGAATAGAAAAGAGTCACATGGGTCTAAATCCGTACTATAGGGAGGGTGAGGGATGCACTTCACGTTGATTTTTGCAAGATATTCAGCAACAACTTTGGCAATATGCGGCCGCGCACTATCGTGATGCAGATTCCAGTCTGCTTCAGGGAAATGTTGTCTTTTGCGCTTGATATGGACTTGCAATGTTTTCAGGACATCCCTGTATTATTGTCCAGTTACTGATGTGTGCTGATAAACCATTCAATGAGTATTACAGAATGAGATGACCACAACTTTCCCAGCAGAAGCAATCACTTTTACTATTTTGGGGGTTGGTAATGAAGGAGATTTCCACACTGAGCTTTGCTGTTTGCTCTCAGGATCAAAATGATATAGCCAAGTTTCATCAGCAGTGATCACGTTTGAAAGAAACTCCGTATCTTCCTCTAACATCAACTTTAACTGTATGTTACCTCCATTGCAGCGGTAGGCGATACTGAACATTTCCGAACTTGCCTGGTTCTCACAGACGGGAACCAGGAGTACCAACAATGAAACTACTACGGCGTGTTTTTTCCACATTAAGCTAACAGAATATAATAATATTGAACTTAAGTGCGAAAAATTATGACCGTAAAAAATTATGATCATTATGATCATTCTTTATTCTCGTAGTATAGAAATAATTGTGTAGAATTGTTTGAAACAGTTTCACTATTTTCACCTAATTAAATAATAGTCGTACATGTTTGTTTAAAAGGAAACTACTGTCCTAGATAGTTGCCCCAGCATGATGACAGGGCCTCAAGACCTCTCGTACGTTACCCCGGAGTCATATCTCTTTGTTAGGTCAAACCTAATTAGAGAGAGATGTTCATTCAGTGATAACATACTCTGCTATCTCAATCATATTTTTCTTCACCAAGTACTGAACCACTTTAACTGCCAGCTGAGGCTGTTCGCAGAAAACTCAAGGTAATGGGAAGATGTTACAGGATCTCATACAATTGATGAGCTGAAGAAAAACATCCGAAGGGAGATAGAGGCCATTCCAGCAGAAATGCTGCGCGAAGTTATGCATAGTATATTCATTAGAACCCACCAATGTTCTCGTAACGGTGGCAACCACCTAAGGGATATATCGTGAAAAAAATGTACATACGAGGCATGCCTTTTAGTAAGTACCGTTTTGGAATTAAAAAAGGACGAGCATAGATATCGCAATAATTTTATTTACACATGAAATCCTGTACCTTAGTCTACTTTTCTACATAATTTCCGTGAATATTGAGGCACTTGTCACAACGTGGCAACAGTTTTTGAATACCCTCCTCATAAAATTCTGCCGCCTGACGTGTTAACCACTGTATCACAACTGTTTTGACTTCGCTATCGTCTTGAAGACGCTGACCGCCCAGATGTTTCTTCAAGTGCAGGAACAAATGGTAGTCGCTGGGTGCCAGATCAGGGCTGTATGGAGGGTGATCTAGAGTTTCCCATTAAAAAGATTTAATGAGATCTTTTGTCCGATTAGTCACATGTGGACGGACATTTTCATGCAGCAAAACGATACCCTTACTCAACTTGCCACGTCTTTTGTTCTGGATTGCACGGCGCAGATTGTTCAAAGTCTCACAATAAGACGCTGCATTGATTGTCTCATTACGAGGCAGAAACTCCACTAGCAATACTCCTTTTCTGTCCCAAAAAAACTGTGCACATGATTTTCCGGGCAGAAATTGTTTGCTTAAACTTCACTTTTGTGGGTGATGATGAATGTCGCCATTCCATGGATTGTTGTTTCGATTCTGGTGTGACGTAGGCCACCCATGTTTCGTCACCAGTAACAATTTCGTCTAAAAAATCTTCATCTTCATTGTGGTACCGCTTAAGGAAAGTCAATGCACTGCCTAAACGTTGGGTTTTGTGCAAATCCGTCAACATTTTCGGAACCCAACATGAACATAATTTCCGGTACTTTAAATTCTCGGTCACAATGCGATACAAAACACTACGAGAATATTGAGGAAAATAGTCGCACAATGATGAAATTGTAAAGCGTCTGTTTTCTCTCACCTTTTTGTCCACTTTCTGCACCAAATCTTCTGTAACGACCGAAGGATGCGCACTCCGTTCTTCATCATGCACATTTGTGCGGCCATCTTTAAATGCTGTCACCCATTTCCTTACCATTCCACCACTCATAATGTTTTGTCCGTAAACTTCAGAGATCTCACGATGAATATCGATCGGTTTTACGCCTTTAGCAATAAGAAATCATATAACAGCCCGTACTCCACAATCGGCGGGACTCACGATTGTCGGAGGCATCTTAAACACTCAGTAACCAACGTATACAATGAAGAATCAAACTGCAATGGCGTCAGTGCGTAGACAAGAGATGTAGGTAACCAGCGCGCATGCGCGGAACGCCGACCATAGCGCTGCGGCGACGGAATCGCAAAACGGTACTGACTTAAAAAACATACCTTGTATTTTGGTAATATATTAGATTAAGTATTGAATAAATATGTTTTTCTTGTCTAGCATTGCACATTTGTAATGTATCCCATCAATATAGACCATCCTGTATTTGGGAGATATTTCTGTTTTTCTTTTTTTTTTCTTGTTCTTTTTTTTTCATCTCCATGTCGCATCTTTAGACTGATTTTCCGTTATAGTTACATTATTCAGACAGGTGTGCGCGCGCTCACACGCACACACACAATTCTTCTTCTTTTTACCTTCTTTTTTAGTGAAAATGCTCTATGTGGATTAAGAAATTTCCTGAGAAGTACTTATAAATACTTATAAATCCTCTATAAGTTTTCTAAAGAGTTATAACACTATAGTACATTCACATTTCCTGAATTAAACAACAAAATTTACAAATGGCATCTCGTCACTGGACTCAAATTGAAAATGTTCGCTAAAAACAAGTGACGCTGGTGCATATTATTTTACTATTCTCTGGCACCCTCTGAGTCAGCACTAAATCGCGAGAGCTCAAAGGGTGTGCGTGTATGTGTGCGCGCGCGTAGAAAATCCTGTATGGGCAATAGAGCGGGCCAGGAAAAGGGGACTACTCTAGGGGCTGTGTCTCTCCAGCTTCCGGGCCTTAGAAGGGTGGGAGAGGGAGAGAATGTACCCGGCTCGTGGCTAGATACGATTTATACCCTCATTCCGTGTGAAGGGAGATCTGACTTGCCGCGAACGAACTCTACACTGCAGAATACCCTCTCATATATGAGCCTCATTGTTTGGTGGTCATATTGCCACCTGGGTAATAATGTATGCCTCATTTTAATATTTAAATGTTTATATTGTGTACAAATTATGAAAAATGAAGTATTTACCCGGCTAAATTACCTGGCCTTGCCTGGTTTGACGATTTATCCATACAAATTTTTAAACTTCGTGGATCTTGCATTTCTTTCGAGGATATTAAAAAATATTACACAACATATTTTAAGAGTTGATAAAAACTCTCAGAACATCAGTATAAAAATTTATATCTATGAAAATAACTCTGAGAAAACAGTATGGAAAAGGGCTTTGAATAACTACAAATACTGCAGTTTGTAACAATGATTACTCGTTAATACAGCGAGTAACTTCCATGTCGTCAGATTCGGTCTAGAAAACCTCATCATGATAAAATAATGTGATATCAGAGAGATAGACCAATATTAGATGAACTTGTATTTACATATAATTAAATAATTAAGTTGATAAAACGGTGTGGAATTTCGAAATCCGAGAAAAAATGTAATTTTCGACTTGTGTCAAAAGTTTGGTATCAAAGTTTTGTTCCAAGTCTGTGCCAGTTTTGGTCGGAATCGATAAAACGCTACAGATATCAATAAAGAACACGTGCGGCCACTGCGGCCACAGATCACACACTTTTATCTGCGTGTCACGGTAATCGTATTTTGATTACGAAATATTTGATTTAAAAAAATTACTTCATACGAAACTACAAATATGTTCTTAGTTTTGTGGAATGACACTTCTGGTTAAGAAATGAAAATGAAAATGTTAAATAGCTTCTATTTTTGCAACATTTAATGCAATATGATGTTCAATTTTTTAGCTTCGCCTGCATTAACTGAATTTGAAAATATTCAGCAGAACTGCCATAACCATTATGACAAAATCAATTTATATTTTCAATTTATTTATTGGTATAGGTAGAAGGAGGTCCACAGAGACGCGCAGAAGTGCGTTATCAGTTCCAAGCTGGAAGTCACGTCCCGCACCTGGAGGTTTCAGAGAAGGGCGTAAACGACACGTTTATCAAGCAGCCCTCTACTGTTTCCTTTGAGCAATCATCCGCATCATTTCTTCCACACTCGCCGTGTGTAGCCTAAGGTTTGGATGAGTAGAGTCAGACTGAAAAATTCAATGCCATAGCCGGGATTTGAACCACGGAACTCGCGCTCTCCGTGTGGTTGCTCTAAACCACTAAGCTACTATAGCCAACGTGCCCACATGAGATTAAATTCTCCAACTGACTCGTGTGTTTCCCGGTAGACCACTAGGGGTTCTCATATGCTATGAGACACAAGCGTTTTGTGGTGACTTACTATGCTGTAAGTACTAAAGTTCCAGCAAGGATTTGAAGCACGGATCTCCCGCTCTACGTGCGGTTGCTCTAAACCACTGAGCTAATATGGCCAACGTGCCGACATGAGATTAAATTCTCCAACTGACTCGTATGTTTCCCGGTAGACCACTAGGGGTTCTCATATGCTATGAGACACAAGCGTTTTGTGATGACTTACTATGCTGTAAGTACTTAAGTCCCAGCAAGGATTTGAACCACGGATCTCCGGCTAGTGTGAAAGAAATGATTAATTCCAACAATTTACCTAAAATAAAAACATAGTGGGTAAACTATGAAGCCTGGGACTTGAGTACTTACAGCATAGGAAGTCGCCACAAAAGGTGCGTGTCTCATGGCATATGAGAACTCCTAGTGCTCTACCGGGAAACATACGAGTCATTTGGAGAATTTAATATCATGTCAGCATGTTGGCCATAATAGCTCAGTGGTTTAGAGCAACCGCACGGAGAACGGGAGACCCATGGTTCAAATCCCGGCTATGGCATTGAATTTTTCAGTCTGACTCTACTTTTCCCGTAGGGAATCCGTCCCCTTCAGCTACCGAGGTGCGGGCGCTGCGGACCCTTAGCACTCGTGGTACCTCTGACGATACTAGAGGAACCTCGAGCCGAACTTCTGAGCTCCTCCCGTCGGGGAGTTGTTCGGATTGGGTTGGACTCGAGGGGGCAGAGTGTTCCCGACACCCACGGGGAATTGGGTACCTCCGGCCAGGCTACGACCGCCCGGAGGGGGTATAGGGTTACCTAATAAGTCCCGGGTACTAGCCTGCATAGGTAGTAGTAGGTGTACTAGATCATCAGGCGGCCCCACCGAGGTTTTCGGTAGTTTTCCCTGCGGGGTTGACGCGGGGGGGGGGGGGCTTTTTAGGCTCAAGGTATTGCCCCATGGAAAAAAACCAGAGTATCCATCGGTCCCAGGTTGAAGGAAGCCCGGGTCCAGGACTAATGGGAGTGCAACCTCTGCAATAAACTGTGACTCTATTCATCCAAAATCATCCACGCCATCTGGAAGGTGTCTGCCTTACATTCAAGAGCTCCTGAGTTTGAATCTCGGTCGTGATGTGTTATGTGGATAAGGTTTTTTCCGGAGTTTTTCCTTAACCTGCAAGATGAATGTCGGGCAGTATGGAGTCTGGGTTCATTTGAACGTAATTTCACCCATGTCATTCATCGTCCGATATGCCTTATGTTGTAGAAAGATAATTAAAAAAAACAGTGTGAAACATATTGATGCTGTTCCAGTCAGGTAGTGATATTGACATAACATACCAATTAATATCATGAGGCATAAATGTAACTATAAGAACAAATATAAAAACATATATATTGAGAACAGACGCGCCTGCATCTTGAAAATTTCTGGACATGCATAAATATAGTGAAAACTGACCAGTTAACAAGGCCAAGTAAAGAAGGTCATTAAAGCCCCCTTTGCAAACATGTAAACAACCACCCCTGCTCTATTGTCTGCCATGCCCTAAAGGCAAACGTGATGTCAGAAAGTCGCAAACCGACCCATTGTTACAAACCCATACGTTCCCCTCACAACAGGCTTTGAGATTTTGACCAACGCTCAGAACGCATGCTTATGCATAAATTTTAGCCAGCGTGCCGTTAGAGAAAGCGTCCGTTCGCCATGCCCCTCGCACCAAATTTAAACTATTCTTAGAGTGGGAATAAGCTTGCACCAATCAAAAATAAATTATTGGTCACGTCATTTATAAACAATTCCAAAATTCGGTACGCGTGGGGGAAACTTTAACGATGGCAGAAATGTGTTCCGCCAACTAAAATCACTTGTTTTCCGACGTTCCGACGTGCTAGATTATCTGTACTCCATACTCTGTATTTCGTCGTTTCGCGCCAGGAAGTGATACGTTTGACGTTTAAGAATGTCCGCTAAGTAAGGATGGCTAAAAACCAACGCACGCGGAGAAAAGTGCCAAGGAATATCAAGTAATAATTCTTTGGTATATTCGGCCGCAACAAAGCAGAACTCAACTTCGTGGACAGCACCATACATTTCGCGCCGCAGTACTCTACAAGGCATCACCGTTCACTCCGCGACCTGTGTGCGAGATGCGACGCGAGAGGATAAACAAGTGAGACGCAACATTACAACAGGTAGCGAGCACCCAAGAAAGGTCAAGGATCACAATAAATCTACTTACGTCTAGGAGTCGAAGTGTTTTCCTTCACGAACCTACAACGAGTCAGGACGTACCCAGCCCTGAATTTCCCGATGAGACCCTCATGCCAAGCTACACCGACGGAAACACCAGACCAACGACTGAAATCCCTCGATCCTTGATCTCCCACCCAACTACAATTAACCTTATGAGGTAGTGAATGACTGAGGGATGATTCACCGGGTTCCGACCAGGCTGAACCGCCTCAATAGAAGCACACCTCAAAAATTAGACAGAAACGAAATGAAAGGAAAATTTTGGAAAGTTAATCGTGGAGGAACCACGAAAAATGACTCCAAAATTCATGTACCGATCAGAGAAAAGTACGAAAAGCTCAGACGGGGTGGAATCGAAAGCAGGACCCGCAATTACCACAAAGCCATCTCGCTCGATATAAACATTAGCAAGTCTTAATGTTAATATTATCCTCGTTATTAAAGGTGCAGTGAAATTTTATGCCTATTAGTTGAACAGCTGCGTCAGCAGGGGTAGGTATAATCTGGGTAATACATACGCTGTATGTGTAATTTAATTTGTTTCGGAGATCAGGGTGTATTATAGCAGTAAATTAACATGAATGTTATATCGCTATTATTGGTTTTATGGTTTTCGTATTATGCAATCGCTGAGGTTACAGCCACACTATGCAACATGTGACGCAATTCTTCCCGCACGATCGCGCTTATAACACGGTCCATTGTATGACCTCGTATTTCCACCGCACATGCATTTATATATTTTACTTTTCTACCAAGTGCACAGTAGGTAAAGAAGATATTGCATTACACAAAAAAATCCAAGCCGAAATTTCATTGAAAAAGTACGTTTTGAGCTTTCCTGAACTTAAACATATGAAAGGGTAGAACCAAACTGGAAAATTCAATGCCATAGCTGGGATTTGAACCACGGATCTTCTGATTTCCGTCCAGCCGCTCTAAACCATTGAGCTACTATGGCCAACGTGCCAACATGACATTAAATTCTCCAACTGACTCGTGTTTTTCTCGGTAAACCACTAGGAGTTCTCATAAACACATGAGACAACTACCTTAATGGCGACTTACTATCCTGTAAGTACTTTAAGGCCCGGGTTTTATAGTTCGGACCACTATTAGGTACAGTTAATGGAAATTAATGAAAAAATAAAGTACTTACATCATAGTAAGTCGCGATTAAGCTGGTTGTCTCATGTGTTTAAGAGAACTCCTAGTGGTTTACTGGGAAAAACACGAGAATTTAATGTCATGTTGGTACGTTGGCCATAGTAGCTCAATGGTTCAGAGCGGCTGGACGGAAACCGGAAGAACCGTGGTTCAAATCCCGGCTATGGCATTGAATTCTTCAGTCTCGATCTACCCTTTCATAGTGCGTCGTACACACGGCTAGTGTGAAAGAACAATTAATTTCCATTGAAAACATATTTAGAAAAAAGATGAAAACAATAATGTGGATTATCACCTCTGTTATTTGTAATATGGTCATTTGACTAGTCTGGTAAAATTCCTTGAAAGGATGGACATTTTTGTTACTACTGTGTGGTAAGCTTGATTATTCAAAAGATTGTAAGAAAATTTGAATGAGCTACAATATACAGTCCATTGTTGACAGCCATCTGAACTAATTAGTGTGATAGCTGCGATTGAAAATGGAAAAACAAGTTACTGTACATTATTATTGAAGATTGTATTTAACATGTTTATTTGAAGGGCTGGACTGTCGCTATTCCACCATCTGGTTATTCAAGACCGCCGAATCAAATTTCGTGAGAATGTTGAGGCTGTGGGCATCTTAGCTGACCAAGTACATAATATCCTGCATGAAACTTGGCAATGAAAAAACTGTGAGCAAGTTTGGTGCCGCGATTGCTCACAGTCGACCAGCTCCTGGTGCCGAGAGGAAGAACTTTCAGCAACTGTTAGAGAATTACGCGTGTCATTGGGGTCTTCTCCGGGTTCATCACTTCTACGTGGGGGATGTTAGCCACAAAATATCTGTGCAGGCCCCAGTGCGAGATATCTCCCCCTCTCTTTAGTATCCTTTACCCCTTTAAGATGAACTTTGGGTTGTGGTTTAAAGAAAATTCAGAATAGTGGCCTAAGGGATTTGAGCATGAATCTGGTGTGTAATGATGGATCCAAGTTTCATTAAGGTCACAAATTGGCGTAAAAGGTCTTATGCATTGCGATTAAACATCGCCAGATACTCGATAGAAGTGTTCTTCCGGATGCGCTTTTGATCGACTGTGAGCAATCGCGGCACCCATCTTGCACAAAGCTTTTTCATTGCCAATTTTTCATGCAGGATATTGTAAACTCACTCAGTTGAGATGCCTACAGCCTTAGAAAACTCACGAATTTTGATTCGGCGTTCTTACATAACCAGATTCTGGATTTTTTTAATGCTGCCCTGTGTGGTGACCTCAGTTGGACAGCGCGATTCATCTACGGTGCTTCTACGACCACGTTTAAATTCATTGATCTAAAAGTAAATGGTCTTCAATGTTTGTGCAGAGTCCGCGTGAACTTCATCCAATTCAGTTTTGACTTTTGCGACAGTCCAACCCTTCAAATGAAAAGTTGAATAACAGCACGAAACTCTGTTTTTCTGTTCTTACATCTTCAATCGCAGGAATCACACTGATCAGGTCAGATGGCTGTCAACAATGAGCTGTATACTGTAGCACATTCAATTTTTCTGTACAATCTTTTGAATAATCAAGCTTACCATCCAAAAAGTTGCAACAAAAATTTCATCCTTCACACTGATCGTGTGTAGGCTAAAGTATGGAAAGATAGTCACACTAAAAACTTCAATGCCAGTGAAAGAACAATTAATTTCCATTAATTGACCTAAAAGTGGTTAACTATAAAGCCCGGGCCTTAAAGTACGAGCTTACACGTTGTAAGTCGCCATTAAGGTAATTGCCCGTCTCAGTAGCGTAGATGGTAGCATGTCTGCCTCACGTTCAAGAGGTCCCGAGTTCGAATCTCGGTCAGGGTGAGTTACCTGGATAATGCTTTTCCGGGGTTTTCCCTTATTCTGAAAGACAAATGTCGGGTAACTCTAAGCTCCATGGATCCCGGATGCATTGAGCATCATTTCACCCATTTCATTCATCGTCCGATATGACTAAATGTTGGGGGACGTAAATTACAAAAAAAAGGGAAAAAAAGGTAGTTGTCACATGTGTATATGAGAACTCCTAAGTGGTTTACCGGGAAAAACAGAAGTCAGTTGGAGAATTGAATGCCATATCGGCACGTTGGCAATAGTTGCTCAAGGGTTAGAGCGGTTGGACGGCAACCAAAAGATCCGTTGTTCAAATCCCGGCTATAGCACTGAATTTTTCACAGTCTGACTCTATCTTTCCAAAAAAAATTCTATCCTTTCATGGAAATTTACCAGACTTACGAAACGACCCTTGTATATCTTTAATTCTCTGTACACTGCTAGTTAAGTAAAAAAGGTTAAAAGAACTTGCTACTCAAAAAGTTAGGGTGTGTTAAAACTCGCTGTTCATCTCATAATTGTTTGTAGCATTGAACATCTCCAAATACTTGATGTACTGTGAGTGTTAATTCAACATTCGTCTGTTTTGACTGGCAATGAAAACGTTAGAAAATAAAAGAACATAAGACCCGCTTTTCAAAGGACTCATTGTCTCTTTACCCCCATCTATCCCTTTTGGGCCTACAACGAAATGCTTGAGGAATAATTTCCTCCAAGGATTATCTTTATTAAAATAAATTACATAATATAAGAAGAGTGCATAGCTAAAGTAATGTAAATGTAATCTTTTCCTTGTTATTCCATTTCCATAATATATTTTTGTTTGCACACCTTTTTCAATTGTTTTTCTGTATGCAGTTTCAGTATCGAGTCTTTGGGTGGAAACCTATATTTCCTTTGTTTGCTATAGGTTAGTAAAAGAATAACAAATTAATAGAGCGTGCATAGGTTATATCCAATATCAATATTGATTTTTAGTGCTTTCATTATATTATTGGATAAATATTTGAAATATTACTTTCTGCTCTTTTATTTTCTGGCATGAATGAGTATTGTTTTAATCAAATATATCGAACTCGATAATAAATATATACGCTTGTTATGACGTTATTCTCGCTGTAGCTCCAACCTTTGGGAAATCTCTGATAAAATGATCGTGCAGTCTCTCCCAGACACACAGAGCTAAATAAATAAACAACTATATTCATTTATATGATGTATTAAAACGATAATGACTTTGCTAGCCACTCTGGGAGGATAAAAGTGGATTTATGACACCACAGATAACATTGTGGAGTAAATATATTGCATTTGTATTCTTAAAGCGAGAGAGAAGCAAAACTGGGTCAATTAAAGCCTCGTATTTCAACAGTGTCAGGCTTATACAGGGTGTCCACAAGTAACCTTCCAAATGAACGAGTCGTTAGAGTCTGGTTAGTTAACGCGTGTGCACGTCGGCCGCTGCTTTTGACGGTCCCTTATAATCGTTTTACAACACAGACCCTCCTTCTACCAGACCTTTCTGCGAGGTTGCCACCTTTCTCGATACGTCATGGGTATCGTACGAGGTTTCGTCTAAATAAATTATCTTATGTCCATTACTGAAAAACTTCCTTAGTTTTGACAAATATATATCGCCAAGCTACAATTCTACTGGATTCCATAATAACTCTTAACTTATTCAAAGTGCGGTATTTGAAACCCTGCTCCTTTAGGAGGCCACGCAAATTGCAGTGCCCATAAGGAAAATCACAAATTTCTTGCAAATGTGCAACCAATTAATCTAAGGTGGACGCTCTCCCTTTTGCATAGAATCTATAAATTTCTCGACGAATTTAATCGCAAGTGAAATTATCTACTTTAAAGAAACGTTTTCTTTTGTTTTCACACTTGGTATTCCTTCCATCACAACATTTCTTACTGTATTTCTGTGAATACCCAGAATTTATCATCAGGTTCATTGCACGACCCCTTACCAAGATTATTTGTCAGCACATATTTATATGTGTTCAAAACAAGCGCTTGAATTAGCTTAGAAAGAGTTCCCGTTATAACTTTGTTTTTTGAGGCTTTTCCAGTAAGATAACTCGGCCCATTTATTCACACTATTGTCATCACTTTGATTATTTTCACTTGACTGAAAGTTATCTACTACTTCATTTGCATTCACCACTGCATTTCCCTCCCACGGTCTCCCCATCGTGACACACAACGAATTTCTGCACGTAATGAAACAGATCAACTGGAAGTTGGAACTTTGGCAACTGAGGCTCCACGTGGAGTAGACATGCGACTGTCACTTCGAGAAAATCAGGGTTGCTATTGGTCCTCAACAACAGTAGTGCATTTCTGAAGTGTGGAGATAGATTTATGACGGTCATTAGTGGGCGGGAGGGTCACGTTCCTTTAACTCAGAACTACACACGCGTTATGTAAGCAGACTCTACCTCTGTGTATATAGATATGGTGTCAAAATAAGCAACATTGTAGTTTTGTATAATCCACTTCTCTCCACTCCATATTAGCTACTTTGAAACCCCATCTGGGTTTCACGTGACTGGCATAAATGTGTTTGATTTTCACTGGGTTTTTTTCTTGCTTTTTTTGGTAATTTACTTCCTCCAACGTTAAGTCATATCGCACGATGAATTTAATGGGTGAAATGATGCTCAAATGGGCCCAGGGTCCAGAGCTTAGAGTTACCCGACATTCGTCTTTCAGGATAAGGGAAAACCCCGGAAAAATCTTATCCAGGTAACTCAGCCTGACCGAGATTCGAACTCGGGACCTCTTGAACGTGCGGTAGACACGCTACCACCAAGCTACCGAGGCGGGCTCACTGGCCTTCCACAACCACTCACCATCCACTGTTCTTCTACTCTCCTCCACTTCATCTGCCTTCCACAGCTATTATCTTTCACAGCGGCGAATACATGATTGCCAGTTTGGGGTAATCATGGGGACCATAATTGTGAATTTTCCGAAATCCAGTCTATTCTATTCTTTTTATGACATATTTCATCTGACTCACTAAGTTTGATACAGGAATTGACTAATAAGTTGAGTAATTTTATAAGCAAATTTAGGGAAGTAAATAAATTATTGGAAATATTAATTTACATGTTTTTTTACCTGGCTTCCGGTGTGGCCTGCGTTCTGTTGGCTTATAATTTCTTAAAAATCTTGCCGAGGTTTCGCTGTAAACTATGTTGGGCTTCTTCATTGGGCGACTGCAAATGTACGCACGCACGCAGCTGTTGGCAGGCTGAGGAACAGCCCGAAAGGGGTTAAGTCGTGTACCTGCTCTGGAAAGAGCTTAACCAGGTAGTGACAGGAAGTGGATGTTGGGGAAAATTATGTAGGGGGAAAGAAAGGAGGTAGCATGTTCCTCCTCAACGACTAAAGACTCGGGTGCTACGGCCGTCGAGCACCGCTGGTGAATAAGTTATCAACTAGGAAAAAAATTTTCGAGAGCACATCCGGGAGCTATCGCATCGGTCGTGCAGGGCCTCAGCATCGCTATACCCTGTGTGGCGGTCTGTGATGTCTTTCCCTGAAGTTGCGCCTTTTTCAGGCTCTAGTCCTCCCTTAATGTTCTACTCATGTTAAGTCTGGGGCATGGCCGCAGGCTCCAATCTGATACTGCTCCAGCGTGTACAGAATAATGTCTTCGGATTACTTATTCTGTATACAGAAGGTTCACCGTGAGGCACGAGGCTTCATCTGTCCGTTATGTGGAGGATGAAATTAGGCGCCAGGCCTCAAAATTTTACGAGAGATTACCTCAAATTCAGAGCGCCCTTGTTTGATCTCTTGGGGACTATTTATCACGCGAGCGTCGCTTAAAGCTATACCGGCTACCTCACATGGCTTGCGAACCATAAGGCACTCATTGCAGCCTAAACAAAAGATTTTTGTCTGGAAATGTTTTTTTTTTTTTTTTTTTAACTTTTACGTGGAAGGAAAAAAAATGGATTTATCCACACCAGCCCATTGGGCTGGTGACATAGTAGTCGCCGCTCCGGTGAGGTTACCTACTAAAAAGCCTTCCACTGCCTAGGGCAGTAGCCCTGGTGAAGTTGGCTGGTTCCGCTCGTGGCACCCAGATTGAGAAGTATTGTTGATGGCTGCGGCGAACCGCATGGAGTGTTGAGGGGGATAGACGTCATGGCCACTAGGCCTGGCGCCCACCGTTCCTTTTATGAGGTGGCGTTCTCGTGAGGCCCTGTATCTAACGGAGGGTATTGGCGTGGCGGATCCGGTGGTGGCGTCCCTCGGGTGCGGTTGTCTCTGTGGGGCGGAGGGGCCCCTTGCATGGGTACTAGTGCCCTTGCGAGGTCTCTGATGTTGTCAGTGATGGAGTTCTGATGCGTCCTGAGAGCTCCCTCGAGCTTAGCTGGCGTGAAGAGGCGTGTATTGTTTATGAAACCTACTATTTTCTCCAACTTGGTCTTGCAGTAGTCCTGGGCTTCTGAACAGTCTCCCGGGTAACGCGCAGCGAAGCCTGAATGGTCTCCTTTACCTCGTCCAGAGTGTGAAGTAGGGCTGCCTCCCAAGTTGTTACCCGCGTAGTCAGCTCCGTGATTGCTGTCTGCATCTCCTGGAGTGTGGTGCTGAAGTTCTGGAGTAATTCCGTGGCTTTCTCTGTGGTGGCGTGTGAGGTTTTAATATGTTGGAGTAGCTGTGAGTCTGGTTGATGTGTGAGGACTTTGGCGTAGGTGAGATGTTGTTATGTATGGCGGGTTTGGGTGTGACTGCGAGGGTATTGGCGTGGAGGGTGTGATTGGTGAGGATGTTGAAGTGTGAGATAAGGTTGGTTTGGCTGCTGCTGTATGTGGCTTCTCGAGCTTCTCGGGCACGCCGCTTGTCCGGGGAAGTGCCCTGCCTGGTTGCAGATGGCACAGTACAGCGGGCGACGCGTTATATCATGTCCGGTGCAAGCTGCAGTGAGGCATGCGGCGCCACAGTAGTGACAGCGCGGGTTGTTGGCGCAGGAGTCGGCGGTGTGTCCATACTGGCAACAGTGGCGGCAGGGGACGGGGCGGCTACCCAGGCTGGCCTCAATTCGGAGTACCTGGCCGAAGGCTGGGAGTCCATCTTTCAGCGCAGCCTGGTAGTCGCTATCTTCTGTGAACTCTAGGCGAACTAGAGGTGAGGGTCCCCTGTAGGTGTTGATGCGCATGGCCCTCCTTAGTGAAGGCCATCTGTGTCGGGCTGCGTGCAGAATAAATGCATCAGTGAGATGCCTATGCCCTCCCCGAATGACTGCGCTGTATGTAGGCAGTGTGGCGGCTCGGAGAGGCAGTGACAACTCCGGTGCATTTGGCGGCGAGTCTTCTTTAGGCTAGCTATGTGTGGTCAGTGGTACAGTTTCTGCTTCAGCAGGACTGGTGGTCGGCGTTGGCAACGGCGGTGATCTCTCGGGAGCTTCGAGAGTTTGCGGCGAGCCCGGCGGTGGTGCCGGAGGCGAAGCAGGGGCTGCGTCGTCTTCTTCCGTTGCCTTAACAGGCTCAGCTGCGTTGGTAGTCTTCTTTTTCTTCCCTGCCATGTTCATTCGGCGAAGGCTGAGAGCGAAGTCTTCCCTCGTCCTGGAAATGTTTAAGATGGTCACTGCTTTTATATTCTCTCTGTCTCCGCTCACCTGCAACAATCCTATTGGTCCCCTCTCCTTCAATGGATAAAGGAGAGTAATGGATAAAGGCTGTGGAAGTCTATGTAATCATATAATCTACATTTGTTAAAATCAAAACATAAACTGTTGATTCTACGAGAAAGCTGTGAATGATAATTATGATGTATAGTGCTGATACTGTGAGAGAGGTCTTTTTGTCGACGCCGTAGGTTAAGCATAATGAAGAATAGGCTGCTTCGCGTCACTACATCGGGAAGAAAAGTGTAGTGGCAGTATAAGCTGATCTAAATTACATTAGTGAAATGATACAGAAAGCTTTTTGGAAACTAGAATTATGAGAAGCTTACATTTTATAGTTGGGCTTATCCCTTTTGCTTTTGTATTTGTTGCTTCAAAGTATTATAACTACATACGAGAATAGATGTAATTTCTGAAGATTTTCATGTCCAAATTATTTATTTTGAAAGCAGATAATGGTTACTAGTTTGCATAACAGATTTCAAAGCTTTTTGTACTACGGCTAATGATCTGTGTTTGTTTCAATAAAACGTTCTAGAAACGTTGTAGTATATTCCTTTAAACAAAAAACATAAGAAACCGAACCTTTCATTCATGCGTAGCTCTTGTGTTGACTAAGGGGACAACCTGTACATTTTTTATCTAGAAATAAAATATCAGAACTTTCAGATTAACTTAAACCAAATCAGTACCGTATCTACAAAAACAAAAGGCCTTTTCGATATCTGTCGTTTACAGAGATAAGGTTATGGACAAAGTTCGATTTTCAACCAACGCAAATAACCCTTCCAAATAGTACAGGTTAGTGACTTTGTGGCTTCTTAGAATTAAAAGTCTTGTTTGCAGAAATATAAAATGGTCCTTATTTCAGGAAAAATACTCTTTGTACACCCCTTACAGCAGCAGAATGACGTAACATACACAAATGCAGCTTTTAAGGTCGTCTTGTTCTACTGCCACGCGTAAACAGCCAAAATAGTTTACTACAAATGTCCACAAAGTACACAGCTGCACGCTCGATTAACAACTCACTAGCAACTGATAGCGCTCTAACACTTGCGGGAGTTTATACCTCCAGTCATTGTTGCAGAAAGCCGCCGCTCGCTTGATAACAATCACGATGGCAGCGGGAAACTCCAGACTATCTATTTGTCTATTTCTCTCTCTCTCTCTCTCTCTCTCTCTCTCTCTCTCTCTCTCTCTCTCTCTCTCTCTCTCTCTCTCTCTCTCTCTCTCTCTCTCTCTCTCTCTCTCTCTCTCTCTCTCTCTCTCTCTCTCTCTCTCTCTCTCTCTCTCTCTCTATCTATCTATCTATCTATCTATCTATCTATCTATCTATCTATCTATCTATCTATCTATCTATCTATCTATCTATCTATCTCTCGGCAAGCATCCAACTCGGGTACCACTATCTGTGTCTTTCTTTCCTGTCCATACATGCGCGGCGCTGGCTTTGCGGCGGTTCTAACCAACAATGCGATAGGCGACAATATGTTATAGGTTAACGTAACTGAGAGGAAATGTCGCTATTGCGATCTACATACATATGTGCGATTTCCCCTGTGTGATAGTTATAATATAAACTTAAAATTTGTTCAGAATAGTAAATAATGCATCAATACGGCGATGCTTTGGCGGAAAGGCAGGTGTCATAGAAATAAGAAAGTTGGAGAGCCTATTTAGGGGTACATTTGAGTCATTAATGCAGATTGCTTTACCTATATATTGTTTTCTGTACACGTGCGTCTACCAAGAGAGGAGTAAAACATTTACTTTTCCTGTGGCTGGGTCTCATTAGACGTTAATTTCACTTTGGAGGGAGTTATTAAGACGGGCTACGCAAGTTTCGGGATTTCGTCAACTTAACCGATTTTACTTCTGACTGCGTCTTTTCCTTTCAAAGTTATTATCTTGTCTTTGCCTGAGTTTAGATCTAATTAAGAATTCTGCGAGAGAACAAGCGAGGCATGAAGCGGCACGCATATGGAAATAATCTTTCAGAAAGTTCTCATATGTTTAATGCACAGCTGCTAAGTAACTAGGCATTTGCCTTCTTGCTTGCACTTAATACTCGGAGGCGGGGTGATGTTAAAGCGACACAAGTGCTTCTCTTTTGTTAATATACTGTAAGGACGCATGTAACAAACTACAAAGGTGATGTCAAAATAGCTACAGCACTACTTTCTCTGTATCCATAGAAGCATTTTAAAAAGAAGCTCGTGTATGTCTATGAACAGAATGTTTCAAGAACTGCGAGTAAAAGCCGTTTAAATATTATGGTTAATATTAAATTCAGATTCATAAAAAATAAAACAGGACGATTTTTTGTAAACTCCCTCCTATGGAAACTCCCTTTACGTGAAAGAGGTTTAATTTTCTGAAAATTAGCTCTAACGAATTTGAATAAACACCATGGGCCATATTCATAGACTATCTTCCGTCTTACTTGGTCCGGACCAAAGGCGGTCTAACTTTTTGGTATTCATAGTCGATAAAAGGCCTCGGACCAAGTAAAGTCGTGGACCAGCACGGAGCAAATGTCACCGATGTAGAAAGGTTCTTCTGCACATGCGAGAGTTCCATAGAGTGATAAACAAAACGCAGTGTACCTACAAGTGTATAAATCTCTGTGGTAGTTTCACAGCTGTTTCTTAATCATTCTTACAGTTGCTGCTGCTGTTTGAGGTTCAGTAACAAAGTTTGGTGTGCTATGAATATGGATAATATGAAGAAACGTGGTATGAATTGGTCAGAGAAAGGCCAATGTTTTCTCTAGTCCAAAATAGAATGAACATTATAGAAAATAAATCCGTATCGACGAATACAAAAGTGAGAAAGGGTGAGCCATGGAGACAAATTTATAACGAGTTTGCTGATAATGCGGCTTACTGATGCCTGACTAATATCGTGCAGGTCAGCAGTGTTGTCTTGATATTCCCCTCTTGCATAATACCGAAGTGAAGTTAGAATTTGAGTTTCAACTGAGACACTGAGATACTCAGACCTCGTACAGGTTAGGACGAATAATTTCTATCAGTTTTCTGTATCTGCTTTTGAAGTTTAGGTCGTCGTGTTTACAATAATTTCTAGTCTGGTAGATAAGTTTTCCTCCGTTGTCTTATTTCACGAATTCTACACGCTACAGCTACATTCATCACTTCATTGTCGTCCATGTTGCAAAGATGGTCCGCCTTTAATGTACCCCTCAGAGGCGGACTAAAATTTGAGCCGGACCAACGTGTTTGGTCCCCGGACTATCACTAATCCCGGTTAATGAATAAGAAAATCTATGGTCCACCGTTATTCTACCGGAAGTAGCAAGTTGGTCCGGATCAAGTCTGACTATGAATACGGCCCTATATGTTTAAGCTCTTTGTATAAGAAACAAAATCATATCTTACATTTTATGAGAATGGCTTGTATTGAGTAATTATTACACAACTGCTAAACCGTATGACGTAGACAAACTCTTACTGTACGGAAAATGTAAATCCCATTAAAGCACACGCCTTATCTTTTTTGACGTTAACCATTTCCGAGTAATTCCTTCTTATCTGTTTGAATGATTTAATATGTATAAAGTTTTCAAATGATATATCGCTATTAGTTCCCTCTCGTGGCCATGCAGGTAGTATAGCATTTCAAAAAAACTACACAGCAACTCGATTTTTAAAAATTGAACTCTAAGTCGAATTTTGTTTTATGTTAAAACTCTTAACGAAAGTTTATCTTATTAATTAGAAGCAAACAGAATAAACAATCTTTGGTAAAACAACTTTTGAAAGTTCGACAGTGTTTTACCTTTTTTGGTTCATACTTATTACAGATAGAGGAGGTATCGTATTCCATCCAGAATTTCAAAGCCAAGGTTTAATTTTAAATATATATTTTTCAATTCCTCTGAATACCAAAGGAAAACGGTAAAGGATCCTTATATGCGTTTACGTGCGCGTCTGTCTGAATGTAAACGGAGTAACTACAAAACGAAATATCTGATAAATACCACTATTGTCAGTTAAGTTCAGTGTCTTGGACGATTATGGCACAAAGTTTCTCAAGAAAATATTGTCGCGAGCCATTGTTGCGACGGGCGCGACCGGCGCGCGCATAGAGACAGATATGGCAGTTCAGAGATAAAAGCTTGCCGAAACAAAAAAACAGACAGATAGATGACTGGAAGTTTCGCTTTCTTGATTGTTACAGAACGTTCTACTAATTGCTAGAACAATGAGTGGAGATATAAAAGTGCCACTGCTGTCAACGCAGGGAAACAATTGCAATTGGACTTGGGTAGTGAGTTGGAAGTGGAGAACTGTAAATTGTGGACCTTGAAGTGTACCACGAGTGATTTTGTTCGGTGTTTTGTATGGTGAAACAACCAGAGTCAACTGTGTGTATGACACGTCACTTTTAGAACCTATGAGGGGTGTACAAAAAGTTTCTTTCTACGGAAATAAAGAACATGTTGAATTTCTGCAAACTTGACTTCTAATTTTACGAACCCACAAAGTCACAATATAAAAAATTTGTATTCTTTCATTTTTTCAAAAATATTTAACCATTTCATAAAACTAAAAAATTGTTTATCTTGAAGTTACTAAGAAACCCAAATGCTCTTCACAAAAAGGAACAGTTTATTTCAGATTAGCTTTTATTGAAAACATCTGCCAACTCCATATATTTGTTTTTATTGGTGAATTGTTTAGTAATTCTGTGTCTTAAGTTACAACTTACTTTTGTTAGAATACAATATTTCCCATAGCTACCATAGAGACAGGTAGAGAAAGTTAAAAGTGACAAAGTGCATACATGAACGACATACTCGAAGATGGAAGTTAATTGTTCCTTCACACTGGCCGTGTTAGACTGAAAAATTCAATGTCATAGCTGGGATTTGAACCACGGACCTACTGGTTGCCGTTCAGCCGCTCTAACCCTTGAGCTACTATGGCTCACGTGCCGACATGACACTAAATTCTCCAACTGACTCGTGTTTTTTCCCGGTAAATCACTTAGGAGTTCTCATAAACACATGAGACAACTACCTTAATGGCGACTTACGACATGTTTTTTTTTTTAAGCTTTATTGAAACAAAAACAAGGATCATCGCTTCTTATGTGGAAGCGGCGTTAGGTGAGGGAAAGTGTGGGTAGGTTTATGCAGATCCCGCGTTAAGCACTCTGGTAATTATCGTATATTTCTAGCAGCATCTATCTTGCTGCCTGGCGTAAGTATAAGGCCAGGATGGCAGGCATGGCTTGCGCCCTGGAAGCCAAACTGGGGAGTCAGGGTGGATGGTACTAAGTGTTCAGTCGGCGTAGATGGCCCAAGTATGGGTTAACTGTTAGATTGATAGCTCTAATTTGTTCGCCGATGGTGTGTTTGTGGTCGTATGAGTCGTGGTGGGCTTGGAGTGTTCGAACGATCCTGTGCAGGTCGATTTTGCTGTTGTCTAGTCCGTTGGCTAAGGTCTGAAGAGTAGATAGGATGTCCATGGTGGCAGATTGGTGTGTTTGCTTGATGAGTGGCTCTAGGTTATGGTACTTGTCTTCAGCTTCTGAAAGTTTGTTGATGAGACCCTCCATTCGATCCAGGCGGGCGGGGAATTTTGCGAGTTCCGATGTGAAGAATGTCAGAAAGGTGTGGAAGCTCTTTGCTGTCGCCTCTATGATGGTCTCCTCGAGCTGTGTGATTAACTCTGCGGTGTCGGGTGCTGTGTCCGTGGAGGTCGACTGGATGGTCGTGGCGGCGGAGGCGAGTTGCGTCTCCAGGGCAGCCAGGCGGTTGTTTGTGTTATGAAGTTCGGTCTGAATCTTGGTTGAAGCAGTCCTGAGTTCCTCACAGAATGCTGGCGTAGAGTGCTTTAAGAGAAGTGCTCCTAAGTGGTTTACCGGGAAAAACACGAGCCAGTTGGAGAATTTAGTGTCATGTCGGCACGTTGACCATAGTAGCTCAAGGGTTAGAGCGGCTGGACAGCAACCAGTATGTCCGTGGTTCAAATCCCAGCTATGGCATTGAATTTTTCAGTCTGACATGACTCTATCTTTTCATACTCGAAGATATCCAAAAGTGAATAAATATATATTTTACGAACACTACATAAAGAATGTTTCTTCTCCAAAACACTTTTAAGATTAAACCTTACTAGGGCTCCTCTGCCCCCCTCCCTCTCTCTTCTCTCTCTGTCTCTCTCTCCCCCAATGTGACTTAAGTGATTTCGAAACCTGAAACTGAATACTAAAAACACCATACATTCTATAAACAACTAATGAAATCCATTGTGTTCTCATTCTATTTAATATGAATATGAAAAAATCTGAAGGACGCACAGATCACTGCAAGAAAATCTAGATTTTATTAAGATAGAGCCCCCCACTGTACTCTAATATGCTAGATACCGGGGTGTTCTCCAGTACCAACCGGCGTTTGTTTGGTTGGAGCGACCTCAAGGAGGCGCTCTCAATTACCAAATCATCCGGAACTCTTATTGCTACACTCACAGAAGTTTCTACGATCTCCAGAGATCGTATTAGTACAAACAGAAGCTTAGTTACCGCTAAGTATAGTGGTTGTAGGTTCAGTGCTATCTACGGTGAAGAAACGTTTCTCGCCGCTTAGTGAGCGAGACAGAGTATAAGAATATGCTCTTAAGAAGAGGCCTATGTCCCACATTTTAATGATGGAACAGGAAATTGAAGAGGAATCCTTTGTTTAACATTTTATTGAGGACGGAAATGAGGAGAGGTTAATTTCGAATCGTTAACCATAACCTAAGCGAGAAGAAAAACAGAAGAATGATTGGAAGAAAAGTTTACGGTCACAGTATTGATGATTTACATTGTATTAACCATTTAACAAATGATGAGTTTTACTTAAACGTTCAAATGTTTTAGCTAGTAGTCTTTGAGATATGAAATCGCTATTCTTTTTATTTCTGATGAATTCATGTAACAGGTTTAAGGAATCAAGGTTTGACAAGTATAAGAATACTGATCTTTCCAATCACCAATCATTAGTCGAAGAAACGATGGCAATTTTCTCGACAACACGTAACACTTTTTTGTGCTATAAGGCGTTTCCATGATATCCGTTATTAATATTTCAAATAAATCAGTACTTCTACATTTTAAGTGTTAGCTCTTAACTGTGTGGGAGTTTAAGGCCAGCAATATAACGTCCAATTCTTAAACATTTGACTGTTTTCTTTTTGTATCTTTAACGAAATGTATCTTTAACTTCTGGAGAGGTATATTTAGATTAAAATGAAATAAATAGAAAAGTGTGCTTCCATAGAAGTAGTTTCTATGTCCCCAATAAAGGAGAGAGGTTAGAGAAAGCCTTGTGAATGTAATACATCATATGTGACATTAATAATTTACAAAAACTTCATACTCAGTAGGAATACGAAATTACCAGTGACATCATTTCCTTTACCACTTTAAGCAAATACCTCGCGTGAAAGTTAGATTTTGAGCCAACCTTAATTTAATACACATGATGCAGAGCTGCTGTGTAAACAGCTGACTCTCGTTTCATCTATCTCGTAGGGTAAGAAGTATGTTACGGTAGAATTAAACAAATATTATCATTTCTTGCGACTGTTGACTTTAATTAACGCGAATATGCAGATATATAAATCTTTGTAGTAATAATATATTTAGCACAAAAATGAAATGGTTGATATATCAGCTTTACTCTAGCCTATAATAAACGAAGAAAGCATATCCAAAAATTCATTATTTATGTATGTGAACCGCATAGCTGAAAAATCAAACGTTGGTGAAGTACCAAACTCGTAATTAAGTTCAGCGTCTACCAAGAATACGAATCGAAGTTTTTTCAACAAAATGCCAACGGCTCAACTACTCCTTAGGTGCAAATACTTTCAGTATTTGTTTCTATTTTCTAAAAATTGGATCTAAGGTTTTTAATTATTTTGATTGAAACACCACATTGTTTAAGATATGTATTCGACAAATAAAATGTACAGCCTGTATTTTCTACATGTTACCTATGAATGATTTGTGTATAATATGACAATAATATGTCAGTATTCCAATATGACAAGAAGAAAAGGTATTTAAAGATACTCTTAACCTCGGTGTGAGGCAAAGATTACGAGACTGGCGGCTGACCTTATATGGAAGACAGTCCTAAGTCAATCGTTACCATTTAAACACAATAGCTTAGTGGCGAACAGGAATCCGGAGGTAAAGAAATCCGATAGAAGAGTATTTTGGTTTTAATTCATTAATAGCTATACAATTTGCAGCTCAATCTGGAACATCAGTGTGAGATTAGTCTCTCATTAATTCAATAATACCGCTATGCAGTTGTTTCTCACAATAGAATGGAAAGAGGCTATGGCATTTTATAGTCAGAGTATAATGGCTCTTGAAACATCTGAATATCAATTTAGTTTCTTCTATTTCTCTACCTACAATGAAATCTAATATACCTGTTTCTGCAAAGGTAACATGGATGCAAAAATATATTTTTCGTAAGAATATTTTTATGGAGGCATTATAAAAACAAACGATAGAGTAGAGAATATATAGACAAGTGGTATAACCTGCGACAAAATGTAAAACTATGTAATAAAAGGATATCTCAATTCACAACAGAAGGAACAGTTTGTAGAGGGGTAAGTCAAGAAGGTCTGTAAATGCAATTCATCAGATTTTTTACAACTGCACTGACTGCTGAAGAATGCACTTCGTTTGTTTTCATGGCGTGATAAAACAGCACCAACAAACACGTTCTGCAGTATGAATGTAAGACATTTCCTCCCTGTTACTCAGATAAATGGCTAAAACTACTCCGACTTGTTCTTGTGTCCCCTTGCCAAGTCGCCAGCTCTCCCCGGGTTACATCTGTCTCACATCTCCATTACCAGTAGCGCCTGTCTCTTCTGTCCACGCTTTGATTGCCTTCAAACTGAAAACCAGTCCATCAATACAACCCCTTCCGATCCTCTTTTTGTATTCTTCGTTTTCTCTCACTCCTTCGTTCTGATTCTACCATTTGTTTACGATTTTCCTGCTGCTTCTCTAGGTTCATTCTCTATCGTGTACCTAGTAGGTATACATGTAGAGAACACAAACATTCGACGTCGAAATTTCGTAATACCTGTTTTGAGATCCCTAAATATAAATAATGCACTTTTATGAAAAGCTTTATGTGTGTGCATAAACAGTATAGTTCAACTTCAGTGTCTTTCCAAAGTCCAAGTCCCCCTACCTCACATTTCCCTTCACATGGCGAATAAAATACACACGAGGGCTGTTCAACAAAGAATGATTATAATTTTTACAGACATAATTTTTCGCAATAAAATTCAATCATATTATATTCTGTTAGCTTAATGTGAAACAAACACGCCGTGGTAGTTTCATTGTTGGTACTCCTGGTTCCCGCCAATGAGAAGCAAGCAAATTGAGACATGTTCAGTATCGCCTACCGCTGTAGTGGAGGTAACATGCAGTTAAAGTTGATGTTAGAGGAAGATCCGGAGTTTCTTTCAAACGTAATCACTGCTGATGAAACTTGGCATCATCATTTTGATCCTGAGAGCAAACAGCAAAGCTCAGTGTGGAAATCTCCTTCATCACCAAACCCCCAAAAAAGCAAAAGTGGTTGCTTCTGCTAAGAAAGTTATGGTCAATTCATTCTTTGATATCCATGAAATGGTTTATCAGCATGCTGTACCTGCACACACATCAGTAACTGGAAAATACTACAGGGATGTCTTGAAAACGTTGCAAGTCCATGTCAGGCGCAAAATACCACATTTCCATGAAGCAGGCTGGATGCTGCACTGCATATTGCCAATGTTGTTGCTGAATATCTTGCAAAAATCAACGTGAAGTACATCCCCCAACCTCCCTATAGTCCGGGTTTAACCCCATGTGAAGCTTTTCTATTCCCTAACTTGAAGAAACGCCTTCGTGGGAGGCATTATCCATCATCAGAAGCAGTGGTGAAGGCTGCGTAGCCCGCCTTGGTAGCGTGGTGGTAGCGAGTCTGCCTGACGTTCAAGAGGTCCCGAGTTCGAATCTCGGTCAGGATGAGTTACCTGGATAAGCTTTTTTCAGGGCTTTTCCCTTATCCTGAAAGAAGAATGTCGGGTAAGTCTAAGCTCTATGGACCCTGGGCTCATTTGAGCCTCATTTCACCCATTCAATTCATCGTCCGATATGACTTAACGTTGCAGGACGTAAATTATAAAACAAAACAAAAAAGGCTGCGGAGGTGATTTTGAAGGATCTCAGAAAAAATGGTTTGCAGCATGTCTTTGAAGACTGGCAGAAACGCTGGGAGAACTGCATCGCATTCAGGGGAGACTATTTTGAGAAGGACCATCAAAATTATGAGGATGAGTGAAGGTACGTTGTCATAAAATATTGTGATCATTCTTTATTGAACAGTCCTCGTAGTTAAACTTTCTGAGAATAAATTGTTAACTTCCATTTATTCAGAGAGACATTTTATAATTCCCTAAAATGTTAAGCGTTAACACATACTGATATAGATCGCTTTAAAATACATTTTACTTCAAGAAACCCTTTACCAATGCTGCAGCATTGGTAATTTACCATACATTGCCTATTGTTGCTTTGAATTCTTGAATACTTCGATAGTTTTTAAGCGGTTCGTTTACTTAGGTGTTTCTCGTGATATCGTGGACGAAGTATGGAATTTCAAATTAACTAAAAGTCAAAATAAAATAACAATATTTTACAGAAAATATAAAAACGACCACAAACCAAAACATTACTAAAAATAAACTGAATAATTATATCAATCAGTCTAGAAAAAAATTAAAGAAATCAATTAAAACATGAATGTAAATTTAAGAAATGGTGTTCAGTGCTTACAAACTGTAATATACATAGCTAGTAATATCAATGCATTAACCAAATCTTAACAAACTATGTAGCTAAGAACGATAGGAAAGATTTTAAATAATGTGCTGTATAAATAAAATAGCAAAAGAAATAAAAGTAAAACAAGACTGCGTTACCCAAGAAGCCTTATTAAAAGGTTCTCATTGTAGCTCTGTGCAGTAGATGCGAAAACATCGCACTAAGGTGATTTAAACTTATTTATTTTTTAAAGCGGAAAGCTGCCTTCTAAAATTACAGTTTGCCAACATGGACAAGGCACTCACATGAAATTCTTGACACTTGTACAGACTTTTCTTGCAAACGCTTATTTCTCTACCTACTTCATCTTACGATAAACATTATCTTATTGAAAATTCTCTTACAGTTGCAAGTAGAATATGCGAATATATCTATACCATGTCCAACGAGAGAATAAAGTACCGTACATGTGTTCAGAATGACAGTACTCCCTTCCCCTTAAGAAATCTCCCGGGCACGACTTGGTTCCTAACATTGTTATCAAGAACCTCACCAAAAAAGCAGTTGCATACTTGACATCCATCCTCAATGCCTGTCTACGCCTCGGCAATTTTCCTCACACCTGGAAGTTTGCCCATATAGCAGTCTACCATAAGCCCAATAAACCCTAACACCTCCCCGAAGGCTATCGTCCTATAAGTCTGTTGCCGACCTTCTCCAAGCTGTTTGAAAAAGTAATTCATCGCCGTCTTCTGTCTTACCTTAATCATAACCATGTTTTTTTTGCCTTACCAATTTGGATTTCGTCACAAACATTCCACTACCCATCAGCTTTTACGATTAACTCAGTCAATTGTTCACGGCCTCGAGGCCCATCAGTATACCACGGCTGTCTTCCTTGATGTGGCACAGGCATTCGACAGGGTTTGGCATGACGGTTTGCTCCTTAAGCTCTACCGCATCGGTCTTCCTAATTACTTATCACATCTAATCCACAGTTTCCTCTACGGCCGCAGCTTTTCAGTACGCATTGGTGGAAAGCTTTCATCTCCACGTAATATTACCGCAGGTGTCCCACAGGGTTCTATCCTCCCCCGACTCTATTTAATATATACATTTCTGATATTCCTGACTTAGCTCCGAATCCTTTAGCTCTTTACGCTGATGACACAGTACTATATTATTCTCATGTTAATCTCCAGCACGCACAACAAGTAGTACAGCTCTCTTTAGATCACCTGACTCATTGGTTCAGCACTTGGCGGATCTCATTGAACCCTCAGAAAACCGAAGCTAAAATCTTTACTCTTCGCCGATATACTCCACTTACTCAGTTGTGTCTCTACAGGAACAATGTCCCTTGGCTCCCCACTACAACTCCCTTTAAATACCTTGGAGTGTTTTTGGACTCTGGACTGACTGGCGTGCTCATATCGATCGTCTTATATCACTGGCCTCCGGGCGACTTTCAAAACTCTCACCTCTGTTGCATCGCCTTTCCAGCCTCTGCCTACAGTCTTCATTGTTACTCTACAAATCACTCGTTCGTCCGCTTATTACATATGCCTGCCAAGTGTGGGGGGGCCGCACACACATGTCATCTGCGTCGTCTTCAGGTCATACAGAATCGCTTCATGCGCATCACTACCAACGCTCCATAGTTCATCCGTAATCAGCAGCTCCATCACGAACTAGGACTGTTACCTCTTCACGACTACATTCGCAGGATCGCTCGTCGTTTCTTTTCCACGCTGCAAGAAGTTCCAGGAGCTGTGCATTATAACATCGGCGTCCGCACGCGCCAGCCCTCACGCTTGAAGAGGAGACTACCACAGGACCTGCTTCTAAGTGATACATCTGATTCGAGTGATTCTAGTGCTTGATGTCTGTCTTACATCTTCAATATTGACATAATTTCTCAGAGACTATTATTGGAGTTCTAACTTAATGTAGTTAGGGGGCGGCCTGTTAGCCTACCCCTGAGTGTTATTGTTCTTATTGTACTGTTACCTTCTTTTCACTCTGAACTGTAAAGCATTGTACTGCTGATGGATCAATAAAAAGATTAGTAAAAAAAGAATGACAGTACTGTTACCGCTTCGTTAAGTATAATATTAATATGTATTAATTTGCATTTTCAATACAAAAGCACATATGTATTCAAGCCAACCGCTTAATCGCTTCGTTAAGTATAATATTAATATAAATTGTTGACAATAAAGGCACATTTTTGAGCTAGGTATCACGCAGAACACTATTAATATCCATGAAAATTAACTGCTACTTACGTATTTTTATACTCTTTAGCACGAGACATGACCATTGCCAGCAATTCCGCCTTAACATGACCTTCGTAAAAAATTATATTTTTACTCTGTAGCCATTTATTATGTCACTTGTTTGATATGCGTTCTAACCTCGCTCTATGGTAGGGGGCATTGTCCATCACAATAGCGCTATTTGGTTGTAATTTGGGGAGAATCTTTTGAAACCAGGATTTGAAAACGTCGCCATTCATTTATTTATATAGTCTCCCGTTGTTTTGGAGACGAAACAAACTCGTCACACTCGACAAAGCCATTATCACTTCCTATAGTGCAAAACTATAAGACCCTTACCCCTCCACATAGGATTTCCAAGTCCTGCACTTAAACCAGATCGAAATGCATGTTTTATTATTTCACTGTGGTGTCAGTATATACTTTGCTTTCCGTGTGTCCCTCGTTAACCCACGTCTCGTCTAAATAATAAACTTTCCGCGTTTTACGGAGTTCCTTTATTTTGCGGAGAAAATTTCTTCGCCATAAAGTAATATCATATATGTCCACAATGACACTATCATTTTCTGTTCACAAATTAGAAACCAATTTCCAGCAGCAGTTTGTGGTGGGAAGATCGTTTGAAGTCTGGAAGCTTAGGATCAGAGTTAACAGCCAACATCAGTTTGTTTAAGGTGGGAGGTTCATTGTTAACAAAGAATTAATGAACTTTTCAGTGGATTACTGACGTCACATATCCATCACAGACAACATCCAACACTGATCTGGCACGTGGTCTCTTCTTGCTGGGAGTTGAAACTTCACCGAATGTGGCCTTTTGCTTGCGTGCATTATAAATGCTGGAAACCGACACACCGATAAACTCAGATGTTAAGTTCCCCACTTTATGTTTTCACCACTTCTTTCCGCACGCAGGTTTAACAGTACTCGCCAGTTCCGCCATGATGCCTTTCTGGATACGCCTCTGAGCTTCAATATCGCGCGTAGCATGACTTACTTTAATTACAAAGTAACTTAACTATCTATTGGAATGTGTTCTTTATAGTTGAAATATGCTTAGTATGCAATTGTTGTGTCTATAGCAAAACGAACTCGACTCCACACGTCATTAGCAGTACTTTTTCAAGGGACTATTTACACGGCGGAAGCATCATGAAAATTGAGAAGGCGCGCTACGATCAGCGTGGTTTTGTTTACATCTACTTTATTCTCCCGCTGCAAGCAGTGTAGTAGACTTAAAAGTGATAATCAAGTGATAATCAAGTCTTTCAAAAGAAATAAGAAAGCGAATAGCGACCTCCCATTTGAAAAAAAAAAAAACGTTTTGGAAAATTTATACAAATAAAACTTTCACAGAAATGGTTCATTTCTCATAAAAATCGCATGAAATAAACTGTGCCTTTTACCAAGATACACATTTGTGAGCTGTAAGACTTTTCTATCTCTTAAGACTTACGTGTTGTGCAAAAGACATCCATAATGAAGAGACGGTCAGGGCGAGTTACCTGGATAAGGTTTTTCCGGGATTTTCCCTTATCCTTCAAGACGAATGTCAGGTAACTCTAAGCTCTATGGACCCTGGGCTCATTTGAGCATCATTTCACCCATTCCATTCATCGTCCGATATGACTTAACGTTGGAGGACGTAAATTTCTAAAAAAAAAAAAAAAAAAAAAAAAAAAAAAAAAAAAAAAAAACTTTCTGAGGATCTGCTCAAGAAATATAATGTGACTTTGTGGGTTCGTAAAATTAAAAAGTTCAATTACACCACTCAAAATGTTCTTTATTTCCACCTTATTCTAATGTCACAATTACAATTTCGTAATGTACACAATTAAAACTAAGCCAGTTCGTCTTTCCACGTACACTCGGCGCGCCTCACCTACTGCTTGCCACGGCTCACACAACACAACTGACTGTCACCTCCGGTATTGATCGGCGGCCCGAAGTTTCTTGAGTTTGCCTTTTATGGAGGGGGAAAACATTCTCGAAGCTTCGTGCTCCTTCGAGCGGCAGGAGGAGGGGTAAACGAAGACCCAGCCACCCCTGCGTCCCCCCTCCCTCCGCCGGCCTTCATTTATTGATCGGCATCGTAGGCTTGCCGTTTGGGTATACATTTCATTGGTCAGAAGAGCATTTTAGATATATCGAATTTTAATAAAGCATTAGGGGCAATTTCTGACAAAATCAAAATTGTATAAAAGCAAGTCATCCATGTAAAGGCCAGTTTAGGGTCCGAGGATTTTCTACAAAATCTTCATAGTGCATCCTTGAAAAATTCTTAATACCGTTTTCGATATTTACCCAAGACTCAATTTATTTAGTTCCTTGTCCACCTCTTTCTCGTCTAATACTGTGGTTATTTCTGATCCCAAGTACTAAATGCTGCCAACTGTTGCAGCTTTCTCATTGATTGCAATCTTACTTCTAACACGTTCTTGTCCTTTAAATGCTGCAGTTTTTGTTTTATTTAAATGTATTCTTATATTGTAAGATTCTAATGTTTTATTTAATCTGTAAGGCATAATCTGTAAGGCATTATCTTACTCTGCAACTAGTACTTGGTCCTTAGCGTATAATATTTTGCTCACTGCTTTTCCATTAAAACTAAAACGTTTACTAAAACTATTCTGCCAGTTACTGAAGGCATCGTCTATGTAAAGGTTAAATAAAATTGAGGACAATGGACACCATTGTATAACACCTTGATTTATTTTTAATGTCTATTTTTTTTAATTTACGTCCTCCTGCGTTAAGTCATATCGGATGATGAATGAAATGGGTAAAATGATGCTCAAATGAGTCCGGGGTCCATGGAGCTTACAGCTACCCGACATTCCTTTATCAGGATAAGGGAAACCCCCGGGAAAACCTTATCCAGGTAGATCACCCTAACCAAGATAAGAACTCAGGACCTCTTAGCGTGAGGCAGACACGCTACCATCTAAGCTACCGGGTCGAGTTTTTAATGTGTGGTCCGGTATATCATCATCTCGTATTTATTTTCTCATTCGAAAAATCGTTATTTCATCCACCTTTTTCATATTCATTCAAAGAGAATGAAATATCCAGTCCATCACATAGTGATCAGCTCTTGAAAAATTTAACAAACACTTAATCCTACTCTACTCCCCTATTCCCACAGTACGTACAAAGAAATCTGTAATTAAGCAATCTCTAATATTTATCTGGAGGAAATACACGTTTGTAGGAGTAGTTTGTGCAAGAGTAAGGAGGAAATGTCACGCGAATAAACATTTTCGTTTGCGTTATTCCTTCTATTTCTTTCACCCTGCGCTCCTTTGGCCTTTTCTCTGTTTAGGCTTTTCATTCCTATGTTTACACCGATCTACAGATGCTGCTTATCTTCCAATCTTTAAAATGTGAAAACTTCTTGAAATACAAGACCAAAAATAACAAGGTAGAGATAAAATACGAGCTACTTTTCTTTACGTTTTCTCCCTTAGAAAGTTTAACAGTAAAGCTGTCTCCATGGTAACTGTTATTGTAGATGGAAAACAAATATTCTCATGCAGAACTCCTGACTTCAAATTCTGTTACTGCTTCCGCAGTTGCTTTTTAGTGCCATTCCGAATTTAACTTCACACTGAAGTTCCAGAAAATTACACCCGGAATCTAAGTGACATTGATATTCCAGACACATGCGTTATAAACATAAATTACCGAGACAAACAGACAAGTAAGACAGTATACCCTGCTGCTTTATAACGCTATAACATTCCTGACTTGCACAACATACTCAGAGTCATATATGAAATTTTTGGAGATTGACTTAGCTCTTCTGACTTTAAGAAAGTGCTTCATAGGATAGAAAGTCTGAAATGTATATCACTTTAACAAAGCATCAAAAGAACTATATAGTTTCTCTGTCCTGCTTATCCATTTCCAGCAATTTTCCTGTATTGATTAGCATCTTTGTCTTTTAGTAAATGTATATACGCTGCATATGGCTTCAACGGGCTGATCAACAAAGACTGAGACTGACTTTTTCACAGATGTTCTTACTAGAATTCAGTATTTACATAATATTTTTCAAATCACTCCCCTCCTACTTCAATGTACATTTATAGCGTCTCTGCCAAACCTTGAGCACGTGCTTCAGACCATTCTTTGTCAGGTCCTTAATAATCGCCTCACTTTTCTTGAACACTGCTTCAGAGTTCTGAAATCGAATACCCCTAAGTTGTGTATTTAGTGATGGGAATAAAAAGAAATCACAGAGTGCAAGATCGGGGCTATAAGGTGGATGTGGTACACAGGTAATGTTGAATCGAGCCAGAAACTGCATGAGTTGATTTGCGACGTGAGGCCGTGCATTGTCATGATGAAGTCGCCACTCAGTCCGAGAAAGCTCCGGTCGTTTCTTTGCAATGTGCTTCCTCAGTGTAGCCAATACTGATGTGTAGTATGCTGCTGTAACAGTAGTGTGAGGGGCTGCTAAATCATTCCATTACAGTCAAAAATATTATCACCATCACTTTCCCTGCAGATGAAACAGCTTTTGTCGTTTTTGGTGTTGAAGAACCTGGCGGTTTTCACACTGTGCTGGCTTGTTTTCCTTCAGGATCATAATGATGCAGCCATGACTCATCACAGGTGACAATCGAAGCTTTTTTTTATTTTTTTTTTTTATTTTAACTTAAGCTACTTGATTTTATTTTTGAAGAGAAAGAGGGAGGAAGGGAGGGACAAGGAGAGGGAGGAAGGGAGGGGACCGATTTTTATCTTTATTTTATTGTACCTCACTGTTTTACATGTAGGGGAATGATGTCGGAAATTGATATTATTTTGCCTATATCTCTTAAACGTGCAGTATCCACGGTTTGAAGGGTGCTATTTTCTTGAGCTGGATCATTGTCCATCTCTCTTCGCGTAAAAATCGTCTGAGCCGTGATATTGAACAATCACCCGGCGTGTCCAGTGTGTTTATCCAGGTAAATGTACCCGTTATCAGCCAGAGCAGTGCACGTTGTAATGAAGGGTTCACCATAGGAAGATTCAAATGTAAGATATCTTCATGTGAAGCATCCCATCCGGCAGGTATCCAGCTATTACATTTGTCTAGCACCCAGTTCCATATATCAGCTTTTCCGGAACATACCATCACCCGATGCGGAAGTGAATCTGCTTCCGAGCAAATAGGGCATCTCGGGCAGTTAGCCATTCTGTGGCGGTACAGTTTGTCTGCCGTTGGAAGAAGTTCATTGACAATTTCATACGTCACCGCTAACCATGTGGTGTTCAGTTGCTGACAGCCAAAACATTTCCATATGCGCTGCCAGGGCAGCTGCGGATATTTTATCTGTACCTGTGGGGTGATTCTAACTGCTTGACGAAGATAAGCATAAATGTTCTTTACTGTGCACTTATCACCATCTATTGAGTGCTCCGGGGGTAACCGCTCCAACGCGTAATACGTGTCCCGTAAAATCTCGGGTCCCTTGCCTCGTTGTCCTTGGCGCCAAAAATCCATGTGCGTGCGTTGTATCATGGTGTCCACGGGATCACTCTGATTATTTAGGGCAAACAGAAGCATTTTGATCATCAACGCTTGCGACTGGAGAGCCACCTCTATTAATCCCCAACCACCTTGCCCCTTCGGGAGACGTAGTTGAGCCCGCGCAACACGGTAGAGCTTCCCTGTCCAGATGAAATAGCCCAATATCTGTTCTATCCTCTGGGAATCCCGCTTTGTTGGTGGTAGCACGTGTGCAAGGTACCAAATCCTGCTGAGCGCGAAACTGTTACAATATCGTATACGTTGTACCAAATTCAACATCCGGAGTTTCTGCTTGTACATCATCCCACGCAGTACATTAATCCGGGTCGTCCAGTTATATTCCCTCATGTCCGTCTCGCTATCACTAAAGTAAACTCCCAAAATCTTCGTACGCCGCACCATAGGTATTCCTAAGATGGATGTGTCTGGCGGATCTGGTCCAATGGCTAAAATCTCGGACTTCTGCATATTAAATGTCATCCCTGTCGATCCCTCGTACTCTTGTAAACAATCTCTTAAGCGAGGACTGTCTTGGGGGGTGGTAACTATTACCGTAATATCATCTGCGTAGGCCCTCACAACCATTCGCTGCCCATATATCTCAAGTCCATCAAGTGTAGATTGCAGCTGTCGGAGTAGTGGGTCAACATACAGGGAGAATAGCATCATGGACATGGGACATCCTTGTCTGACTGAGCGTTTAATCGGTATAGCAGACGTTAAATAGCCATTGCAGAGAACTTTTGACGAGGCACCAGCATACATGGCTCGAATCAGGTTGCAGAATTTATCAGGCACTTTTAATTCCATCATACGTCTCCACAAACCGTCATGAACAACGCTGTCAAAGGCCCTTTGGAGGTCCAAATTAATAATCGCTGCAGACTGGTGTTCCTGTGCGCAATGCAGTATACATCCTCTCAAGGCAGCTAACGTATTTGGCAGGGTCGCTCCCTTCTTTACTGCGGCCTGGAACTCGCTAATGCTATATGGTAGTATCTTTTGCATACGACCAACAATTATTTTCGCGAACAGTTTGTAATCACAGTTTAACAGCGTGATCGGTCGATAATCCTGTAAGGACTTGAGTCTAGCCACCTTCGGAAGTTGTACCACTATCCCATCTGCAAATGTGCGTGGTAAATGCTCTGTATTCCACATTTCCTGAAAGACTTGTAACAGTTCGTTCTGGATGTGACACCAACATTGCTTGTAAAATTCATATGGCAAGCCATCAGGTCCTGGGGAGGCACGCAATTTGGATTTTTGGATTATTTCACGTAACTCTGATTTGGACAGCGACAGCGTGTCCTGCCACAATTCTTCCGGTAACTCTGGTAGGAATTTTGACATATATGCCTCTACTTTGTGTGCGAGATCTGCGGGGTCGGTGAATCGTTGTGCGTAGAAATTGTTCACTTCACTAATAATTTCGGCTGTAGTGGAAACCTCCCGTCCATCTATTTCAAGTTGAGTGATTAGCTTCCGGCGACCATGATTACGTTCCTTTGCCAAATGAAAAAAACTCGCCTGCTCCCCATTCAGCACTTCCTCCGAGTGTACTCTGGCCAAATATCCCTGAAGTTGTGTTTTACGAGCTTTTATATGTTCTTTGATCTCCCGCACTAGTTGTAGAACATTTTCTCCCTGCTGTTGGCGTACGTGCAGCTCGTGGAGGATTTGGAAGTAATATTCCATGGTTTCTCTTCTAGCCAGCGCTCGACGAACGGCAGCAGCCCGAAAGAAGTTTCGTAATGTAGGTTTGGCTTTACACACCCACCAGTCTACTTTGTTTGGTGCACGCGCAAAGGATTCCCGCAATCGTGACCAGCAGTCCTGGAAATCAGTCGTCACTTCCTCATCCGTAAGCAGGGAGCAGTTAAGTTTCCAGTAACCTCTGCCTCTCTTGCAGCTCGCCGCCCTGCCCTCAAGTGCATGTATTAGAGCGTTATGATCACTAAATGCCACCGGCATTATTTCTGTGCGCTGAAGGCGTGGTAAGAGTTCAGCCGTAACATACATGCGGTCCAGTCGTGAAGCTGATGGTCCTCTCACGAATGTAAATTGTACTGCTGAGCCGTGCTTATGTTCCCAGGTATCTGTCAGGTGCATTTGTTCTACTAGCTGTTGCAGAGTACTACACCCATTGACGGCACCCCGTTGATCTTTAGCAGCTAAAGTACAATTAAAATCGCCAACCAGGATGAACGGTGCACTTGATGGAATATGGGTCAAGATGTCTTGCCTAAAAAGTTTTCTCGCTCCTTTCGTTTGTTACTGCCCGCCGGGGCGTAAATGTTCACCAAGGTAATGCCCTCATACACTGCTGAGATGGCTCTACCAGAGGGATGGAGCATGAAATTATGTAGTTGTAAACCTTGACGATACACAATAGCCGTACCGGTACCTTCCGGCCCAAGATTCGTCTCGTACTCGTAGCCATATAAGAAGTCCATATTATCAATATTCACCTCCTGCAAAAAGCAGATATCTATGTCATGATTTATCAAGAAGTCCCTTAAAAGTTGCTGTTTGACCACCTGTCGCAGACCATTAACATTAAGCGAAGCCCAGATTTGCGCACCTATCGGCATTCAATGGGCTAGGAGCACATCCTTAGTGATGCCAGGATTTCGAAGAACCAGGAACCACTTTAATATCAGTTGAGCCTCCTTGAACAATGCCTGGGCGCGAATCCTCTTTAGTAAGTTTAGCTGAACGTAGTTCTTCTTCATATTCATCACCGTCATCCACTGCCGGCCGCTTGCCTGAGTCTATCTCTTTCCCTTGGATGGGAACCGGAGGACCACCTTTCAGGTGTAGCACATCCGGAGGTTGCTGTCGTGGTGGAATTCCTTGCACTTCCATCCTCCTGTGCTGACTTCTTAATCGAGGGTCGCGACCCGACAATGTAATGCCAACCTTTTGCCTTAACTGAGCTATTTCAGTATCAGATACCTCTACTTCTTCATCACTTACAACCTCCATAACACCATCCCGAGAACCCTCAGCTGGAGCAGTAACAGCAGATCTTTCAGGGGCATTCTGTGTCTCAACCATAGGCGTGATATCGTTGGCCACTGCAGACTTTTCGGACTCCGCCGGCTCTCTCGTCAGCTCCACTACTACCGGACCATTGTCTGCCTGTTGTGTAGGTTGCTCCGGCGGCTGGTCTTCTGTGGACGTACTCGTCGAACCTGCTGCGTATTCTCTACCGACAGCAGCAGCATATGAGTTAGCACCTGCTGCGACACTGAAGGTAACTGGACGGTTCCGTGGGTTGATGGGTAACCGCGTAGCACGAAGGGGGCACTCAGCTTTCAGGTGGGTAGTGGCATGACAGAGATGACAAGCTTGCGGTTGACCGATGTAACTGATTCCAATCAAATAGGTATCGATAACCAAGCTAGCAGGTATGTGACGTTTTAGTCCCATCTTCACAGCAATCACTCCGTTGTTAGTCGGAAGAAGATACTGGGAGCTCCATTGCTCTCTGCGTATGTCATACACTGTACCGTATTGGCTCAGCTGCTGCGACAACACAGCGAGGGGAACCTCCGAAGGTAAATTGAACACTCTAACATTCACTGTTTGCTGATCACCCGGTGTAATGCGTAACTTTGCCGTTTCTCCAGAGGCGTAGGTAAAGGTTTGTTCATCTTGATAACGGGCTAGGAGATTATCGTATAATACCGCCGAAATCACCTTCACATATATAGCACGTTCTCTTGTGTGCAGCTGGAGCGTGTCAACTTGATCCACTTGTAATCCCATGAAGTTTACAAGCCACTGGTGGATTTCTAATGCAGTAGGTTTACTTGCCGTTGCTTCAAATTGGATTTTTAGTGTATTCACACGTTTGTACATCGCCATGATTACTTTTTAAACTCAAAACCGAACAGGTATAAATATACCCAATTCAACAAAAGTACGCGCGGAGCGCTGAACTGTATACACGACAGCACAAACAAAGCCCGATATGCCTGGCGTTTACCACCGTACACAGCGGAAAGACAACCTCGCGGTATGCCAGTCACCGCACAACTGAAGCTTAGGGGTATTAGATTTGAGAACTCTGAAGCTGTGCTCAAGAAAAGTGAGGCACGTGTTCAAGGACTGGCAGAGATGCAATAAAAAGTGCACTGAAGTAGCAGAGGACTACTTAGAAAAAGATCATGTAAACATTGAATTGCAGTAATAAACTTCTGTGAAAAAAGTCTCATTCCTTTGTAAAACATCCAATAAAAAACACAACTTAATTTTATGAAATGGTAGGTTTATAATGTAGTAAACTTGTTAAAAAATATAACCTTGGAAACGTAATTTAATGTATGCATTGCATCTAATTAGTATAAGGCATCTTTTTAAAATAACAATTTTTTTAAAGAATCAAGTATGAGTAGGTCCTGCGCCTTGGCGTAGTGGGCTAAGGCCGTATGCCTTGGTCCCTGGCCATGGAAAGCGGCCCGGTTTCGATCCTAACCCTGGGGTGCCCACTCAGCATCGTGAGGAAAGTGAGGAAGCTTACGTTAGGTAAGCGGCCCTGGTCACGGAAACCAACATTCCGGCTGGGGGGTGCCGAGATACTGACCATATCTCCTCCCCGTATCGGTTGGATGATCGTCCACCTCTGCCGTGCGTAAGTGGGCGTGAGGCCGGCAGTCGTGTTGGTAGGCCTTGGCCCCTTAGGCCTGACGCACCAGTGGTTAACTGTTAAGTAGAGTAGACAAAACAGTATTGAAACATTTGATTTTGGCCAAAAATATAAAAAAATCACATAAAATGGGGATTTTAATCCCTTTTCCTCAAGGTGTTCTAGAATACGAATAAAGTAATTATTTCAATAGTTTCCGTTTAGCAAAAGTTTAGGATTTGGTGGGGATTCGGCTCTCCAACCAGTCTTGATCTATTGTACCTATGCCTCTAAGTGGGGCATCCCCGGGAGGAAGGATGAGGTGAGAGGAGGCAGAAGAGGGCAGGTCCCTAGATTTTAGCACAAAGTTAAATATTACTCTGGTTTATATCAGCAGATAATCCAATGATTATCCATACTCGTCCCCTCGAGTAGGATTAATTAAAAGTATTCCATTAATTAAATGTGACCAAATAAACAAATTACATTTAATTTTGCTAGTTTAATTGCAACGATGATTATTTCAATAAACCATAAAAGTATTGATGTGACAGATCATGGCATTCTTACTGTGATGAATGAACAACTGAGTTTGCTACTAGCCTATATTATCAACAATGAGACGAGAAACGTAATTTCAGAATAAGCTAAGACCAGAACATAATAAAGACACATTTTAGCAATATAATTTATTGTAAGCTGAGACTATCTGAATGTGTACTGACAAAACAATTGAATGTTGTGGTATATTAATCGCTCCATCGTGATGTTATTGCTATTTAAAACAGCTGCGCTTTAAGCATATTAAAAGATAAATGACGAAACGTTGGTGGTCATGACATGCTGTATAAATAGAACAGAATAACGACTGACAAATATTTCACTAATCAGTCAAATACAGAACGTATTATTTTAGTATGTTCTTGGAAATATACTGGAAATAAAATTGAAGAAAAATATATTCTTCAATATTTATCTAAATTTTGCAGACTTTTAGGGGTAGAAATACTCCAAGTTTATAGTCTAGTGATGTGAATACACAAATTTTGTATACATAACCTTCATATGTAAGTTAAAAAGTGTCAAAATAGTTCTAACCTCTATATATACACCTTATGTAGACTTAGTGTATTTCTGATGACACAGGTAAGCCTGCTTGTACTAGAAAACAAACCAATTTTTCATAATGCACAGGACTTTATGTATACTATATGCATTTACATTACACTCGTATACGTAATAGGAATTTATTCCCGGAAATGAAGTTAAGACTTCCCTTGTTTTCATTCCATTACTAGTACTGAGAGATATTGTCAGTGTTTGTACACAGTTTTAAAACGTTAAGCCCTAAATATGTATAAAATCCTGGAGTATGAGTTCCCTATCTTAAATTACTAGCCTAAATTTAAGGGATGTAAGGATACGAATGCCAGTTTGTAAATCTCTGTTACCATTGAAAAGATTATAGAACACTTTTTTCTACATATAAGGTCACTACCCATTTCACTGAAAAATCTGATCAATCTTTTTGCGTGATCCTGTTTTATACTCCTTCCTGATGATATTCACAAAGAGGGACATTTAAAATTCCAACGTAGGAATTAATTTCCAAGCAAATTCAGATCTACCAACTGAATTTGGAGGCTGAAACAGCATACATATATATCAAGGAGGCAGAAGTAAAAGATAACGGTGGTTCCCATGCCTCTTCAAGGTCTAACAATACAATCCACGTCTCTGAATTCAAATTCATCTTGAAGTGGTCTACACTATTGTGCATATTATTACTTTTAAACAGCATATCAACCATCAAACAATTAATTCAAAATCTCTTAAATTATAATATTGTGATTGCGAAGTTCTCACTTTCTCTTCAGTGAGTCCCGCTGCCACTTCATTAAATGATCTACTTCAACATTCATTTTGACTTAGTTCACACTATCACTTCCTGATTTGAACTAGTTCAATATTCCCTACTTCTTCACTTTTCTTAGAGACGTAGTGGCATAATTGGTTCACTCGGTAAGGAATCGAACACGAGACGTTTCTAATCCGTCGCAGGTTTCACAAACCACAATCGCAGAACCACCCTTGATGCCATAGTTATTTTGATATTTGCGTCCTCCAACGTTGCATATCGGACGATGTATGGAATGGACGAAATGATGCTCAAATGAGCCCAGGGTCCACTGAGCTTAGAGTTACCTGACATTTGTCTTTCAGGATAAGGGAAACGCCCGGAAAAAACCTTATCCAGGTAACTCACTTTGACCGATGTTAGAACTCGGGACCTCTTGAAAGCGAGGCAGACATTCTACCACCACGCTACCGAGGCGGGCTTTGATGCCGAAGTAATTTAATTCTCCTACTCATGAAAATATAGCAGTTGGAAATTTCCATAGAACTTCTAGAATGTTTTGGAGGGCAGTAAAGAAAACTTTCAAAAGATTTTGGTTATTTCTCGGAAAGCACTTCTGGTATTGACGTTTAGCTGGAGTCCTACTGGGTCTATTTAGCTCTGTTTACATCTCCAGTTACACCAAACTCGCAGTAACTGTGAGCTATAGTTGCACATCGCAGTAGCTTACTAAGTCATCGCAATTAGTTACAAATATTGAATTGGCAGCTTAAGTTACCGTAAATTTCAGACGACGGTAGATAAGTTCATTGGAAATTGTTTATTTTTAATTATAATTCATTGAAAATGACAGAACGTGTGCTCGTGCAAAACTAGTGCGCTTGTGTGTGTACGTGCGTGTGCGCGTGTGTTTGTTAAATGCAGAAGAGTATCTCAGTAACAAAAGAGACTCAACTTTGTCTTCCGTTTTCAAAAGATCCCTCGATACTGTAGTAATGTACTTATTACACTTTTATCGCAATATGCCGTGTTGTTTGTTTAGTGAACCATGCTGACAAGAAAAAGAAAGAATAACGGTAGTTGTAAGACGAGACATCTGTGAGGTTTCACCGTGTAGAAGGTGAAAGAATTCACTTGTAGGTTTCCCAAGCCTTTTCCAGGAAGGGCACAATCCGATCCTTGGTGAACAAAGTTTACAGAACAGGGAGTGTTTCGCCCAACCTTCGATACCAACTGACGCTGTGCAAATTGTTGACGATGCAATTTATTGTACAGCTGGGTGAAACGTATTCCGTTGTCTAGAAAACTGTAGTTATCAATTTCAGGTTTTACAAAAGTTACACTAGGAGTGTAGTCAGCTCAATAAAATAATTTTGTTTGTTAACATAAGTATCAGTGGCCTGTCATATCAGCGCCACCGGCCAGTACAGCAGGAATTATTTTACTTTTCATTAAATCTATTAATATGAATTGAACTGAGCCACCATAACCACATATGTAACCATATCAAATGACGTCATTGTAGCTGTATTCTAATGAAAAATATTGGAATGTGTAAGAGATTCACAAACAGTGAATGTACGGTTGGTCATCACAAAATTAGAGCCTTTCTTGGGTGAAAAGATAATTAATATGGAACATTTAACACACTCCAATCATTTTTAAATCACAACTTCGTTGCCAATGGGGTTATGAACACTGCATGTTCCACAAGACGGTGTCCCACCACATTTTGAAATAATTTATGTCACTTCCCAAAAATTGTAGGTGGTAAGGAAGATGTTCAGAGGTTCGTCGTCCCCCTAAATATATACCTCTAGAACTTTTGTGGTGTTTCGTGAAGTCGGAGGTATATTACACAATACCAATCACCTGTAAGATGATTTAACATGTTGGAAAAGGTATACTGTACCAGCACTGAACTTTGGCATTCCTATATTACAATAGAAAGGATACTTTTAGAAACATACCAATGTCTTCGTATGACTGAATCATTAATAGTACAAACTGAATGTTTAAAGGACTTTATGACAAATGAATAGAAACCATGAGTGCATACATGACGAGGTGTGATGTGAATGTAACATAGGGGAACATCTCGCTCACTGCTATCCGTCACGGATCTATTGTTGATTCTGGAGAGGAAGAGAAACCGGCAAAGGGTAACCAGATACCGGCAGAGCGGGTACCAGAGCAGAGCCACAGAATCGCGCAGAAGTACCTAACATTGTATAGATAGCCAGAGTTCCAGAAGTTCAGAACGAAACACGTGCAGTTAACTCACTATATGCACCCAATTGAAACATTGAAGACAATCTGATAACAAATGAGAAACATAAACAAATCTCCATGGCAACACTTCGCCGTCTACCATATGCAGTAATAGGTCAAAGCCGTCTATAAGTGCATAGAGATATGAAGTTTTGAGGTTGCATTGACCCTGAAGGCCATTGAACTCACACTTTTATTTTGACAGGAATAATGCGAAAATCAACGATTATGGGACATGTGTTCATATGAACTATTTTCTTTCTTTTGGTGTGAGGAACCCATACCTGAAGTTAGTAAAAGTATTTCTGAAACATCCTGTATATTTGCGGAATATGTATTTGCTACAGAAATACCTTAAACATGCAATATTTAAATGTAAATCATTAGATTCATTTTTGAGAAAATTAAATTTTCCGAAAATTTTTAATTTAAAGGGATGTTTGGGATAGTTTCTTGGAGATCTTAGTGTCGCATCCTTGCAAAACCCTACACTGAAATATGAAGTTTGGTATTTCACCGATTTTTTGTTCTGTGATGCTGTTCAACACAGCGCACACACGCATATTTTCACACAGCACACATACACACAATTTTTTTGCAAAAATGCTTTTTTTTTTTTCTGTGGCTCTCAAAATGTATTTGAATATTTCTAGTTATATATTGTTATTGATTTTTGGGGGAATATAATGCAATATCTTCTATACCTACTACGTACGAAGAAGGTAAAGTAATAAACAATGTATGTAGTGTTTGTAAAGTTCAAATGTTTGACCCAAAGAGCCTGAAGTTCTGCTTCGTTGCGAAGTCATTGCTTAAGTATAAATTTCGGCTTACTCAAAGTAAAATTAAGTGCTAAATTGTTAAGTAAACAGTGTACTTACAGGCTGACACTGTAGCTCAAGCGGTAGAGCACTTGCCTGCCGTACTAGGGGTCGCGGGTTCGATTCCCGGCGGTGGGTGGTGGGGATTTTTCTCCGACCAAGATAATTCCTCATCTTCCCCCGAGTCTGGAAGTATGAATGAGAGTGCGAATGTGATCTAATGATTAAAACACAACGAATAGGGTTAACACCTTCGGTATGTTCCAAAGGAGAACGGCGTCAATATGACCATTGCAGTCAAAGGGGGAGTATAAACGCAGCAAATAAAAATGCGCTTAATAAAGAATTATTTTTTTTAACTACGTACCTTTACTCATCCTCATAATTTTGATTATACTTCTCAAAATAGTCTCCCCTGAATGCGATGCAGTTTTACCAACATTTCTGCCAGTCTTCAAAAACATGCTGGAAACCATTTTTGAGAGATCCTTCAAAATCGCCTCCGTAGCCTTCACCACTGCTTCTGATGATGGTCAATGCCTCCCACGAAGGCGTTTCTTCAAGTTGGGGAATAGAAAATAGTCATATGGGGCTAAATCCGGACTATAAGGAGGGTGAGGGATGCACTTCACGTTGATTTTTGCAAGATATTCAGCAACAACATTGGCAATATGTGGCCGCGCATTATCGTGGTGCAGCATCCAGCCTGCTTCATGGAAATGTGGTCTTTTGCGCCTGATATGGACTTGCAATGTTTTCAGGTAGTATTGTCCAGTTACTGATGTGTGTGCAGGTACAACATGCTGATAAACCATTCCATGAATATCAAAGAATGAGATGACCAAAACTTTCCCAGCAGAAGCAACCACTTTTGCTTTTTTTAAGGTTGGTGACGAAGGAAACTTCCACACTGAGCTCTGCTTTTTGCTCTCAGAATTAAAATGATGTAGTCAAGTTTCATCAGCAGTGATTACGTTTGAAAGAAACTCCGGATCTTCCTCTAACATCAGCTTTACGGCATGTTACCTCCATTGCAGCGGTAGGCGTTACTGAACATGTCTGAGCTTGCCTAGTTCTAAGACAGGAGCCAGGAATACCAACAATGAAACTTCTAAGGCGTGTTTGTTTCACATTAAGCTAATAGAATATAATAAGGTTCAATTAGAATGCAAAAAATTATGACCGTAAAAAAGTTATGATCATTTTTTATTGAACAGCCCTCGTATTTTTTCTGCTGATTTTAGCGTACACAGAATAAAATTGTAAAGTAATTTTTCGTTGGTCTGTGTACGTAGAATAACTTCCTAGGAAGAAAGTATATATCGCTTCTACCCAGTATAAATCCGAAGGAGCAGTAGAAGTTTAGATATTATGTTCTAACGTTTACCATATCTTATCGCAATTTACGTGGTCTTGTATATATGCTCTATTTTAGCGATGCAAGCTCTAAAGTGTTTTATGGGCGTCTCTCATGTTTGAAATATCACCAACTGTAGGAACACAAACTTAGCGTGGGATTTTGTCTCTAGTAGTGATATACAAGTACAGCAATTCGATAAAAGCAACCGAAATGAGCTGTAAAACAACATTTCTACATGTCATGTACACATATCATCTATTTTACAAGTGAATGCAAGTCGCTCTATCCTTTGACTTTTATGAATATTTACAGTGATTTAGGAGCTGTTCTCAACTTTCCCGCTATTCAGACTGGCAGGAACATATAACAACATGCAAAACGAGTTTGTTTGTACAGGAAAGAGCACCGATTTCAAAACACAGCGCTTTCGTATTCAGCTATTTGCTTTTTAAGAGTCTCTGATTACGAGGAAGCCCAGTAAAATAAGTTTGCTTTTGGCTTGGAATATGTATTTGATTTAGTGTGCAAGGGAATGAGGTATATACATTTTATTGTTTATATTCGTACTTTCATAACAAATATAAAGCCAGATTTGCTGGGAACAGAAGGAGTTTCTTCCTCAGTTTATGCTAAACCTCATAAACAAACCCCTTTTAGGTTGCTGCAGTAAACAAAGGTATTAAAACTCCGCATTCTGATGTGACGCATAAAGACCATATTAACTTCTGCTGCTTTTAGAACGGTTTTGGTAAACTCAAATGTTTTATTCTGCCGTACAAATTCGAATAACGTCTATAATGGTTAATGAGCGATTTAAGGGGAGGGGGACTCTAAGCAAAATAAACTTTTACTTTAAAATCCTTTTACAAATCTGACGTACGACTTTTTCAACTCATAACCACAAAATATCGCAAAGTTTGTGTTACATTCACTTAAATGTATTTACCTATTTTTTCTATCACGTATTTAGCAGGCAGAAAAAGTATTACGTTCCTCCTAAAAATTTGATATCGATATTTTCAAGGTAAGCCGGCATGGGTCGTCATATAATAATGTAATTGTTACCACCATTTCACACTTAAGTCTCTTCAAGACTTAGCGAGTGACTTGTACTTCAACTTAATAATTAGCATATATACTGTGGTCCATATAAACCTGAACCACTTCAACCACTTCAACCACTTCTAATGACACCATGGAACTTGTAACCAGTTTCTTTGATAATCGAATACTCTCAAAAGGTCTGTGCCCCCCCCCAGATCCCCTGACCTAACCTCACCGTATATTATCTTGTGGGGTATCTAAAAATAGAGTGTACAAGAATAGGCCATGGACAATTAATGTTCTTAAGGAATTCATTACAACCGAAATAAGTAACATTGGCGAGGATACTCTCCGTAAAACTTCAGAGAATATGGTGAGACGAGTACAAATATGTGTAGATGCTGGTGTTTAACACTTCCAACACTTTCTCTGAGATATAAATAGTGTAATGTAATCCCCCAGGTGTGTATTATATTCTCTCAAAGTTGCACGCGTGTCCTATCATTGGTTCAAAAGTTATGGCCTATTGAAATGGTTCAGGTTTATTTGGATCGCACTATAGTAAATTGGAATATTCATTTCCGTACTTTCACTTCTGGCGATGGGCTGATCACTCATCCTGGAATCTCTCTGTTCAGGAAACCTCTGATCTTCAATGCGCGCCTCGGTATCCTGTTCGGTTCACAATAAGTAGGGGAAGCATAGTATTCAATCCAAGAACTAGATTTCGAGATTTCACCGTAAATATATGTCTGAAACTCTCTCAATTTAAAAACTCATTCTTAGGGAACAAAAAAGCCCGTGTATTTGCGCATTTCCCTACCAACAGCACAACTTAAAAACAAAAATTCGTTGAAATACCCAACTTGTCTGACTATTTTTATTAAAACACTTTATATGTATAACATATTTAGATAACAAACGAAAGATGTATATTGAACGTCCTGTACGAACCCTCTACGCCCTCTTACCTTTCAAGACCTTACTTGTTATTGCTTTCAATTTTCTCTATTTTTCCCAAATGGAAGGTCTTTAGTCTCTCTCCCTCTCCCTCCCTCTCTCTCTCTCTCTCTCTCTCTCTCTCTCTGTTTTTATCCTGGACATGCAATTAAACCGTTATTTAATAGCGTCGAGATGTTAAAATATTTCACTATCGCTTAAACCCTATTGTATGCCGCCATTCCAGTTGTACCTATAAAACAATATACAACCCATGGCGCGACAGCCCATATATGGCCAAGGCCTGACAACCCACTACCGACCTCATGCCCACATACGCAAGGTAGAGGTGAGTGATAATCCAACTGATACGGGGAGAAGATGTGATCAGCATCTCAGCATCCTCAGCCGGAAAGTTGGCTTTCTTGACCAGGGCCGCTTACCTATCCTAAGCTCCTCAGTTTCCTCACGATACTGAGTGGACACTGCTCCTATACTCGGGCCGCCTTCCGTGGCAGGGAAACAAAGCATGATGCCTTAGCCCACCACGCCACGGCGCAGAACTATAAGCCAATTTACCACTACAAAGTCATTTCTACAAAAGTTTGTCTCAGTTAACAAAACTAGACAGAGTGCCTTGTACTTAAACCTAATAATCAGGATATATAATGCGATCCAAATAAACCTGAACCATTTCAATAGGCCATAACTTTTGAACAAATAATAGAACACACGTGCAACTTTGGGCGAATATAATACACAATTGGGAGATTACATTACACTATTTACATCTCAGAGAAAATGCTGGAAGTGTCCTCCACCAGCAACTATACATGTTTGTACTCGTCTCAACATATTCTCTGAAGTTTTATGGAGATGATATCGAATTGAGAGAAGGTTATTTCCAGCAAGATGGAGCAAAGTGTCATACATCCAATGACAGTTAGTCAAGTGCAGAGTTACTACGCCCATTAGTCCTGAGGCCACGCCGTGGCTCAGTGGTTAGACACTTGGCTCTCACCAAGGCGGCCCGGGTTCGATCCCAGGCGACCGCAAAGTGAGATTTGTGGTGGACAACACGGCGTTGGGACGGGTTCTCTCCGGGACCTCCGGTTTCCCCCGCCATCCCATTCCACCGGTGCTCCATCTTCATCTCATGTATCATCAGTGTCACCGCCTGCGGTGCCGTATGTAGTAAAAGCGGGCGTTAAACACTACACACACACACACACACACACATTAGTCCTGGACCCGTAGGACCAAGGCACCGGGCCCCCTTCTCCCCGGGAGCAATGGATACTCCGGGGCTCTTGTCATAGGGCAATACCTGATTTCTTAAAAAGCCCCCCCCCCCCCCGCTGAGCACAACGTCAAAACGGGATGGAAGTGGATGCGCCACTTACGCTCGTCAACCCAGCAGGGAAGACTACCGAAAACCTCGGTGGGGCCACCTGGTGATCTAGCACACCTTCTACTAGCTCTGCAGCCTAGTACCGGGGACTAATTAGGCAACCCTCTGCCCCCTCCGGGTGGCCATAGCCTGGCCGGAGGTACGCAATTCCCTGTGGGTGTCGGAAACACACTGCCCCCTCAAGTCCAACCCAATCCGAACAACTCCCTTACGGGAGGGGCTCGGCAGTTTGGCCCGAGGTTCCTCTGGTAACGTCAGAGGTACCACGACTGCTGAGGGCCCGCAGCGCCCGTACCTCGGCAGCTGAATGGGACGGATCCCCTCCCCTACGAGAACATCTAATGACAGTTGAGTCGGTTGAGTCCAGAGGTTCTACTCCCATTAGTCTTGAACCCGTAGGAACAAGACCCGGGCCTCTTTCAACCAGGGAGTTATCCGAGCTGTCCCAAAGGGCGCTCGGCGTCCTCTGTATGGCTTTCCATAGGACAAGACCTGGGTTACTAAGAAGCCCCCCATATGGTCCAAGGACTCAAGACGGGATGGAAGTGGATACGCCACTTACGCGCGCCAACACCAAAGGTGAAGGCTACCGATATGACCTCGGTGGGGCCGCCTGGCGATCTAGCACACCTTCTACTAGCTTTGCAGGCTAGTACCCGGGAGAATTAATGGCTTCCCTCAACCCCGTCCTTAGACGTACCCGATTCCCACGGGTATCGGGAACACACTGCCCCCTCGAGACCATCCCAATCCGAACAACTCTCGAAGGAGGGGCTCAGATGTACGGCCCGAGGTTCCTCTAATGACACCATGGAATTTGTAACCAGTTTTCGCGGTTGATCAGCCGTGTCAAATTAATAAACGTCGAGCTTTAGGCCATTGCAAACTCCATGGCCTTCTTCAGGAGCAAGAGTTCGGCCATGGAGTTCGCAATGGCCGAAAACTCGACGTTTATTAATTTGACACGGCTGATCAACCGCGAAGCCTTGATTAGTAATGCTCACCGTGAAAGCTTCAAATCTTACATTGTAACCAGTTTCTTTGATACTTGAAAAATCTCAAAAGATCTGTGCCTCCCCCCCTCCCAGATCCCCTGACCTAACCTCACCTGATATTTTCTTGTGCGGGTATCTAAAAATAAAGTGTACAAGAATAGGCCACGGACAATTGATGTTTTCAAGGAATCCATTTGAACCGAAATAAGTAACATTGGCGAAGATACTCTACGTAAAACTTCAGAGAATATGGTAAGACAAGTACAAACATGTATAGATGCTGGTGGAGGACACTTCCAACATTTTCTCTGAGATGTAAATAGTGTAATGTAATCTCTCAATTGTGTATTATATTCTCCCAAAGCTGTACGTGTGTCCTATTATTGGTTCAAAAGTTATGGCCTATTGAAATGGTTCAAGTTTATTTGGATCGCACTATAGTAAATTGGCATATTCATTTCTCGAACTTTCACTTCCAGCGATGGGCTGATGACTCATCCCGGAATCTCTCTGTTCAGGAAACCTCTGATTCTCAACCCGTTGCCTCCGGACCTCGAGGTTGTGTGGTTCAAAAGGCCTTATGTTCCACTTAAGGACTTGCAGAAATTCGTTCATTCAGTATTCATTCAAATTGGCATATTATAGAGCTCGATGTTGTCTCTACTTACCTCTAATAGGCTCCTACTTTGCTCTACCACTTAGCTCTACTACCTGGCTGCCTTATCCTTCCAACCACACTCATAGTTACTAAAAAGAGCGCAAACCATTAAGTACACTTCTGTTTGTAACAATAGCATCCTGCCATGCACTTCCGAGACACCCACCCACACCTGAAATAGAGCACCAGATGAGCGAAGATGTAAAAAAGCCCGTGAATTTGCGCATCTAGCTGTGAACCCATAACTTACAAACCAGAATTCGTTGAAATACCAAACTTGTCCGGCCGTTTTTTATTAAAACACTATATATAAGATATTTTCATGACAAATGAAAGGTGCATCTTGAATTTTCTGAGAATAACCTCTGAAGCACCCTTAATTTTGAAGATATTCCTTGTTTTTGCTTTGAATTTTTTCTACTTTTTCCCCAAATGGAAGGTCTTTAGTTTCTCTTCCTCTTCCTTCCTCTATCTGTCTCTCTATTTTTATCCTGGACAAGCAAGAGAATGTAATATCAAACTATTTTAGTAGCGTCGAGATGTTAAAACATTTCACTATCGCTGAAAGCCTATTGTATGCCGCTATTCCAGTTGTACCAATATACATACAACTCTTGGCGCGACAGCTCAAGAGCGCCAAGGCTTGCCAACCCGACAGTCAGCCTCACGCCCACATACGCAAGGTAGAGGTGAGTGATCATCCAACCGATACGGGGAGGAGATGTGATCAGCATCTCAGCATCCTCAGTCGGAAAGTTGGCTTTCTTGACCAGGGCCGCTTACCCATCCTAAGCTCCTCAGTTTCCTCACGATACTGAGTGGACACTGCTCCTATACTCGGGTTGCATTCCGTGGCAGGGAACCAGAGGATGATTCTTAAGCCCACTACACCACGGCGCAGAACTATAAGCTAATATACCACCACAAAGTCATTTCTACAAAAGTTTGTCTCAGTTAACAAAACTAGACAGAAAAATAAGCTTCTGCAAGTATACTTAATTTAAGAAACGGTTGAGAAAGTCATGCAAATATAGATTTGTCACTCCTCTTTGCTGCTTTATCTGTTTTCTTTAGTTGTCACCCTTCTTCTGCAGAACTTCGCTGCTTATTGTACTTTGCATAATGCGAGGCAGAAAACTTTATGTTTACTAAAACTTTCCTTTTGGAGACTATTATATTCACTACGTTTAAACATGGAACAGAGCATTACGATATGGTGCCGTAATCCCAAATACTCTTTTTATTTTTATGTTACACTTCTCGGCTGTTCTATGATTGAATAAAACTCTCTTTCCATCTTTTTCTCGGTCGATCTGGACCACTTCTTTCTTCAGCATTACTATCTCTCACTATTTTTACCATTCCTTCGTCAGACATCCTGGATACATGTGCATTCCACTCCGTCTTTCTTCTTTTCACTCACTCAGTCACAGACTGGATCTTACACAACTTGCTAATTTCTTCATTTCTTACTCTGTCAATGTGTTTCCATCTGTTGTCCTTAGTACCTTCATTTCAGTTGTTTCCATCATTGGTCGTGTTTTTGTAGCCTCAGCTCTTGTTTCCAAGGCATACGTCATCACTGGTCGAACTACTGCTTTATAAATATTGACTCTGGTTATGTTAATGAATTAGTATGGAGATGTAAATACATGAGAAAAGAAACAAGATATTTTTGTTGCTTTTACAACATGATGGTTAGTTTCTTGGGCCAAATTTACCTCGCTGGTAATATTAACGCCGAAATAATTAAAATGCATAACCTGTGCTACCACTTTGTTTTCAAGTTCTAACTAGCATCTCAAAGGTATTTTAGTATTGGTAAGTCCTTTTGCTTTGTTTATGAAGATTTTGATATTAAACTTCTGACATTTGTGATGGATCTCGTACAAAAGTGTTTGCAGATTACCTACCTTTTCTGCCACAAATACAATATAATTTTATAACATGCCATACTAATCTTTATGATGTTTATAATAGTAAAATCCCAAATACATATCTTTAAATAGTTTGTAGCATTAATGCAAAACGTATAGTGTTTCTCAAAGGTCATGAAATTTCATTCATAAGTATCTATAAATGTAGAGTGCCATGCCACAAACGGTGCAACTGATAGTGCTGCACACACCTGACAGGAATATCGATGTGTGCCATGATACCAAAGAGTTCACAAAGCCTGTAACATTATAAAAATAAACATTTACTTATTGCAAGTTTCTGAACTTCTGTATACACCAGCTATATAGGTTTTAGACCACTATACAAGACAGATCGCGCATTAGCTCTATGAGAGATCTATGTGGCAATTTTTCTTAAAAAGAAGGCATGAAGCTAAAGGAAGCTATACTCGTAGGCCAAAGGAGACAGACCACAGAGACGCATGGAAGTCCGTAACAATTCTAGGCTCGAAGACATGTCCCACTTTTGGAGGTGCCAGACAAGACGATGTACGACCCTTCAACTAACATCCAGTATCCATGCTCTTCCTTTGGAGCATGGCACGACATCTACCCAGTACCGCCAAAAGACACGAAAGCTAGGAGCACAACTGGAAGTTGTCGGTCTGGGTTGCTAGGTTTGTTAGGGACTGGTCTGCGAGTTCAAACCCGATCCAGAACCACGGTTTTAATTGTACTTAAAAGCAACACCTCCACATCAGTGTATTAACAGGCATGAAAAGGACACCTGTGTGACACAGCAAACATTGCAGGCATTGATTATAACTCGAGAATTGACAGCTACCTTAAGAAACAAAATACTTACGTTCACGCCTCATAGTTGAGAAGGAAATGAAAATTAATTCAAGGAAGTCATGGTAGACGAGAAAGTTTCCAAAATTCGGCTACCAAATGAAAAATAAGAACACTAAAATCTAAATAGAGATGAACGAGAATCGAACGTATGATCTTGTGAAATTCGTGCCTTACCTTGGGCGCATACCATCAATCGTTATACCAATAACATCATTTGAGATACTAAGTGACTTGGACGTCGATGGTATTTCTAGAACAGCGAAAGAATCACAGAGATACCTATATGGACTGAAGTGTTTATATACCCCCATCTCCCAAACTGAAGGGCAGCCGAATCACTGGGAGTAGTTTCTCATCCTAGCAAGTGTCCCTTGAGACCGTATCAAGGGACTGTAAGACTTAATGTTGTGGCAGGCCGTACGGCGAGCTCTCAGCCGATAAATCGCCACCAGAGACCGCATCTCGGGATTGAGTTAGTCTCACTCAGAGTTTGTGTGACCACAGCAGCATCTAGCTACGGATCCTTGTGGTCAAATACACTCCAATAGCCTCTCTCCTAACTGTTACTCCACGGTGACATCTGGATGGAACACCAAATTATAGAAAATGTTGTGTACATGCCACAGAAACTACCCGTACACACACTTGCTAACAGGAAGTCAGTACGTCTCTAGAATTGTGTGGACAAATGAAACTTCCAATGGTTTGTCTAAGAGAAAGAAACAGCAGAGAGTCGCTGCAGTAATAAACATGATACTAATGACTCATGAAGAAATTAAAGCCTACAATTGTGCACACAATTGCGAAAGTAATGGAACTAATGACTTATAAATCGCGTTCTAAAGAGTTGCTGATATGTTCGTTTTAAAAAAACCTGCATAATGACATGATATCGTCAGTAGGAGAACTAAACTTTTATACAACAATATTCTTAATTTCCTCCATGTTTTAAAACTGTCACTTCACTCAGTTCCCAGTTACTTAACAATTATTTCAATCTTTGCCACGAGATAACTTCCCCAATTTGAACTTCACTGTCACTTCACTTTGTTCCACGAGTAGCGGAATAACTAAATACACCCGAGATAGCCTCTTTTGCCCCTGCTTCACTCACTGTGGAGTCGAACACGTCACTCTCCAATCGCGTGTAGTAACCGACTCATCGCATTTCATCACAGTCGTCACAGACTCCCACAAGCAATGCTTTTCGTTGCACTCACTAACATACATAAAAATATAAATCCCTGGCGTGACAGCCCTAAGAGGGCCAAGGCCTACCAATCCGACTGCCGGCCTCACGCTCACTTACGCATGGCAGACGTAGGCGATCATCCAACCGACACGGGGAGGAGATGTGCATCCGCCCACCTCGGTAGCGTGGTGGTAGAGTGTCTGCCCCACGTTCAAGAGGTCCCGAGTTCGAATCTCGGTCAGGGTGAGTTACCTGGATAAGATTTTTTTCCGGAATTTTCCCTTATCCTTTAAGACGAATGTCGGGTAACTCTAAGCTATGTACCCTGGGCTCATGTAAGCATCATTTCACCCACTCCATTCATCGTCCGATATGACTTAACGTTGCAGGACGTAAATTACAACAACAACAACAACAAAAAGTTCGAAACATCGAAACATCTAGACAACACTTGTGCTTACTTGCCGTTAACAGTGCGACTTGTTTACGTTTCCGGCTGCTCGCTGCGGACCTCCTGATAACCCTGTGCAGTGTCACTGCATCTCAATGTTAATCCTTGTTTAAACAATTTAAAAGAATTTTCTTCTTTAATTGTACACCACATTTCTTACATCCTAGTAATTTTAATAAAACAAAGCAATGATGAAGCCAATGCACTCTTCCGATTTGTCAATTCTTTCTGAAAATGCTTTCATAAAAGTATTATACCATTGATTACATAGTATACATTTTCTTGCCATGATTCAATTGTTTATTTTAAAACTTTTAAATCATTGATTGCTTCAAAATAGTGCTAATTTTACAACTCTTTCATTCCAGTAACCTTATGGCCGCGCCGTGGCTGAGTGGTTGGACCGCTTGGCTCTCACCAAAGTGGCTCGGTCTGTCTTCAATCCCAGGCGACCGCAAATTAAGATTTTTGGTGGACAACACGGCGCTGGAGCGGGTTTTGTCTGGGATCTCCGGTTTGCTCCGCCGTCTCATTCTACTGGTGCTCCATCTTCATCTCGTGCATCATCAGTGTCACCACCTGCTGTGCCGCATGTAGTAAAAGCGAGCGTTAAATACTGCACATTCATGTTTTTTAATCTTATGTTCAGAAGACAACAACAGTGACGCAGAAAGCGCATTTTTCTGATGATATCGCCAAAGCAAATGAATACTTGAATAGCTGTGAGGTTAAGACATTGCTGTGCTTACAGTTTGTCCAAAACATTTGTGAAGCTAAGATGTCCTAGTAGGACAATCGTGACCGATTTTTCCGCTTGCAACTGATGAACTGACATTCTTCTGATAGCTGCCTGGCCGCTCAGTAATAAACTTGCTGCTAAATACATTGTTCTATTAACCTTGCACTAGCCTTCTGGTACCCCAAGTTAGCTGTAACTCGATATTCGTATGACGGTAAGTAATAACATAGGGCACTGTGCAGAATTATCAGTGATATATTCCTACCAATGGAAATTAATTGTTCTTTCAGTCTGACTCTACGTTTCCACAATTTAGCCTACACACGGCCAGTGTGAAAGAACAATTAATTTCCATTAATTGACCTTATAGTGGTTAACTATAAAGCCCAGGCCCTAAGGTACTTACATGTTGTAAGTCGCCACTAAGGTGGTTGTCTCATATGTTTATGAGAACTCCTAAGTGTTTTACCGGGAAAACACCAGTCAGTTGGAGAATTTAATGTCATATCGGCACGTTGGCCATAGTAGCTCAATGGTAGAGCGGCTGGACGGAAACCAGAAGATCCGTGGTTCAAATACCACCTATGGCATTGAATTTTTTAGTCTGACTCTACGTTTCCATATTCCTACCAAGTTTGGAATAATCCTGTGTATTGAGGAATTCATGTGTTGTCCAGTGAAAAGGATGAAACAGTTATAATATTTTATTTTATTAAAATTGTATTCCCATTGGCGATGGTGTGTGATTTTAAGTTTATCATGAGAAGGGTAAAGACAATACTTTTATAACAAACTTATGGTTAAGCTATACCTGGATCAGTCCAAAACAGCTGAGCGTTCACAAGCCCTGGTTAGGCATTTTTCCGTTAATAGACTTGTAAGATACTGCCTTGCTTGCTACTACGTGATAAAGTTCTTGGGGCTAATACACTGTTTTGGTAGTAACCATACATGTAATAATTATTTTGCATAATTCTTTTTATTTCTTACAGCTAGGATGTGCCTCGGGACTAAGACAGCACCTTGTGTTCAGATTAGATATTGAAAAGGTAGAGCCAGACTGAAAAATTCAATGCTATAGCCGGGATTTGAACCACGGACCTTCTGATCTCCATCCAGCCGCTCTAACCATTGAGCTACTATGGCCAACGTGCCAATATGACATTAAATTCTCCAACTGCCTCGTGTTTTACCCGGTAAACCACTAGCAGATCTCATAAACACATGAGACAACTACCCTAATGGCGATTTACTATGCTGTAAGTACTTTAAAGCCCGAGCTTTATAGTTCGGACCACTATTAGGTACAATTAATAGAAATTAATTGTTATTTCACACTAGCCGTGTGTAGGACGCACTATTGAAGAGTATAGCCAGGCTGAAAAATTCAATGCTATAGCCGGGATTTGAGCTACGGACCGTCTGGTCTCCATCCAGCCGCTCTAACCATTGAGCTACTATGGCCAACGTGCCGATGTGACATTTAATTCTCCAACTGACTCTTGTTTTTCCGGTAAACCACTAGTAGATCTCAAAAACACATGAGACAACTGCCCTAATGACGACTTACTATGTTGTAAATACAAGGGTCAGTTGGAGAATTTAATGTCATATCAGCACGTTGGCCACAGTAGCTCAATGGTTAGAGCGGCTGGACGGAGGCCCGTGGTTCAAATCCCGGCTATGGCATTGAATTTTCAGTCTGACTCTACCCCTTTGATAGTGCGTCCTACATACGGCTAGTGTGAAAGAACAATTAATTTCTAGATTAGATATTCTTTTAAAAACAGCCTCCTATGACATTAAGACAATACCTTATAAAAAAACTTGTATCCCTTTTCTAGTAAACTCCATAGGGTCTTTCCCAAGTTGAATTGTATTTGATGGATTACAAGGTTTTTAAAAGCTCTTAATTTAGATTTTTCATACGAATTTATTAAATAGCTCTGAATTTTGTAATTTTGTGTCTATGTATTCTATAAAAGTAATTATATTTTCAGAATTATTCAGAATCTTTTGCAACGTACACCACACTAAATAAACTTTTGTGAACCTTAGAAAGTACTTGCGAAAGAAAGAAATTCCGAAACACCGTGTAGGTCACTGAGCATTTGGGAAGCCGCTTTCACGAATAATGAAGAAGCAGTACCCGTCTCTGCATAATTTTTGTTAGGGCGGTTCAAGTGTCCGTTCTTATCCGTTGGCGACGTTGTCTTCAGCCCGGAAAGGGATCCGGGGTAATCAGAATGAAGTGCCCCTGCTGATTACCAGACGCTTGCTTGCTTGCTCTGTTACCACGACCACACTATGTGCAGGCCTGGAAAATCTGAAATGTATTTCCATTAGTGGAATTACCGTTGACTGTAAACGATGATTTAGGTCTTCTTTCTTGCCTTACAACTTGGTTTCGCTCAACTCATTTTGTAATAATCCTCTGCAGAAATGGAGTACGCCTCAGCACCTTGAGAATTTATGCAAACGTCGCCGAGGAAGCAGTAGAATAAGTTGGAGCAACTAGGGAGGAAAGAATGAGGACGGCTAATGGAAAAATGTGATGTGATTCACACGGCCTTCTTAGCAATGACAAATTCATCCACATCCGTTATTTGTTATAGTATTAGTAAAAATACCGAGAAGGAAGCACAAGCGGTTTCGACAGCGGCCCGCATTCGGGAGGTCCAGGTTCGATTACCGCGGCCCACCTACTTAACCGATAGCTTTTTCCCGGTGAATGTGGGTTAGGTTAATTGCATCCTCCGAATTCCCTGTTCCTCCATTTCATCCCCATTATCATTTCATATCATTTTTCATTTGGTGCTCTCTTTCAGGGTAGAAGTGTCGGCGAGTGTCTCGGCGGTGCATGGCTGAATGATATGCTCTTGGTAAAACTTCCTCCTGCGGTGGGACCGTTTCTGGACCGCAGTCAGGTGAGCTGCCGGGGAGTTTCCAAATGGTAAAATCTAGGGACCCTGCCCTCTGAACTGTCGTGTCTCTTTGGGACGGCGCCCTCTGTTTTCTCTCGCCACATCCTTCCTCCCGGGGATGGTCTACTTGGGGCATAGGGGCAAAAGATCACGTCTGGTGCACTGCCAATCCTCTCCGTAGCGTAATCCAATCCAATTCATAAAATTTGTGATCTCTATATCCCAATTACATCATACAGGATATGTTTCTACCTAGAAGCGGTTTAAAATGAAGAAACAAGTGCTTAGCATTCAAATGTTTAGTCGATATAACAAACTCCTGCATTGGAAAGAAAAATGAAACATTGAAAACTTCAGCATTCAAATGTTTATTCAGCATAACAACCTCCTGCATTGGAAAGAAAAATGGAGCATCGAAAACTTTCAAGCCATCCAATGATGGAGTTTCGAACGTGTAAGCAACTACATTAAATGGAAATTAATTGTTCTTTCACACTAGCCGAGTGTAGGACGCACTATGAAAACTTGGGCCCTAAAGTACTTACAGCATAGTAAGTCGCCATTAAGGTAGTTGTCTCATGTGTTTATGAGAACTCCTAGTGTTTTACCGGGGAAAACACGAGTCATTTGGAGAATTAATGTCATGTCGGCATGTTTGCCATAGAAGCTCAATGGTTTAGAGCAGCTGGACGGAGACCAGAAGATCCGTGGTTCATATCCCGGCTGTGGCACTGAATTTTTCAGTCTGGCTCTACCCTTTCATAGTGCGTCCTACACACGGCTAGTGTGAAAGAACAATTAATTTCCATTAATTGTAACTAATAATGGTCCGAACTATAAAAACGCGGGCCCTAAAGTACTTACAGCATAGTAAGTCACCATTAAGGTAGTTTTTTCATGTGTTTATGAGAACTTCTAGTGGTTTACCGGGAAAAACACGAGTCAGTTGAAAAATTTAATGTCATGTAGGCACGTTGGCAATAGAAGATCAATGGTTTAGAGCGGCTGGACGGAGACCAGAAGATACGTGGTTCAAATTCCGGCTATGACATTGCATTTTTTCAGTCTGACTCTACCCTTTCATACTACATTAAATGTTTTAAAGACTGCTATGTGATGACTTTAATTGTTCATTCTTCTAAAACTATTGTTACCTGTCCTTATTCCTCTGTTCGCTTCATTTTAATATAAACATAGAAATGTATCAATGTAATTTAAATTTAAGTTGCAAACACACTACTTTCTCTCTCCTTCTTCAGAAACTAATCTTTAAATAAAACGTTATTCTTCTATCTACTTCGTGTTAATCTTGATAAACATATGTACATATGATTTTATTAAATATATTCTTAAAGATACAACTAGTATAAGGCGAGACAGATTAAGCAAAGTCAACGCTCACGAGTATACTTTGAAATAACGTCTTCTTTGTGTGAACGGCAGGAAAAAATAAAAATGGACTTCACGCTTGACAAAAGGTGTAACTATTTTAATAATACAAAATATCGCGGAAATGGTAAACTCCGTAAAATGAGAGCAGGAGACCAGCAAAGTGCAACTCTGAATGGGGTGACACAGTTACATTTGTTGCTCTATTGTTAGTGCACACAAACACTACTGACAAAAGAAATCACAACTACAAAATGCTTTTTGAACGTTACTATAGTTTCAGAGATAGTATAACACACTAAAAATAGTCAATTTTTTAACGCTTGGTTGCTATGTAAGAGCTTTCACGTTCCATTCTCTTTGCGTAGAAATGCCATAAAAACTAATAACTTTCTATTTAAAGTAAATATAAGTATTTTAAAGTGTAAACCAATTACAGGAACGTCAAAAAATGATTCTTTTAGATAAACAGTATTTGACATAAATTGTAGGCTTTAATTAAACATTTTTGTTTAATAAGATGATATGGTACAAATATTAGACCTAGAAGGCTAATTGTTTTGTGCACACCAATCCGAGGTCTCTAAAAACAGATCCCCCGCGATATGATCACGAAGTTAAAGCAGTAACAACACATAGAGGAAAAAGAAACACCTGAATTTAGATATAAAAAATTCAAAATAAGATTATTTCCTAGTGCCTGGACTTGGAATTAAACTATGGGATTACCTATGGGATTACCAATATTTAAGATGAAATCTGATTTTTAGTTGCCATCTGCTGTTCAATATCGCTGGAAGATACGTCACAAGAAGTCTCAGGCTGTGCATTCGCCGTTGGAGTAGATCGTCCCGCCAGATAAATGAAGCAATGGAGTTGCCTGCACATCAGGGGTTTAGGCTGAATATTATCATGAATATACTTGGCGTCCAAGGGCTTCCGGCCAGGTATATGTCAATGTTTCGGAAGCGTGCAACTCTGCCATCTTCAGGATACAGAATACTGTTTATACTATTCGCCACAGCGGCTAGTAAGGATATCTTTTTATCATATTTTTCAAATGCATTTTATAACATATTTCGTAAATACGAACTTATTTGAAGAATACTGCGTAATTTTACATCAATTTGAGTGTATTCTAATAATATATGCGTAATTTATTATAGTACTCGGAGATGTGATACATTTAGAATATTTTTGGTACGTTTTTGCTTTCTTTGCCACCGACTTATCACTGGAGCAGAAAGTATTCAAATGCCTTACAAGTTCTATATCGTAATTTCATTGGAAAACACTAATTTAGCAGGGTATTCGAGGTTGTTAAGACACACAATCTGTAATCTTACAGGGTCGTTAACCCTGGTAAATTATCCCCAGGTTTTTCCACACGAAAATATTAAAATTATTTAGAGATTAAAATATTAAAAATGGCTATCACTTCAGCATTTTATGTTACATCTATAAGCTCTAAGATTTTTTATATATTTTTTTACAATAAGTTTCTTCAATTCTAATTCTCTTTAGGGAAGGTTTCTAGTGGAATATAATACTTCCCCTATCTGCTCTTAAAAGTTAAATCCGTGGCACTGCAGCCTTTGTGTGCCCTAGCCCACGAACCCAGCTACCGACGTCACGTCCGTATACGCAAGGCAGAGTTGGATGATACCATAGGGGAGATAATATGGTGAGCAGCATACTACCTAACTCAGGGTTTGCCAAACTACAGCTAGCGAGTTGCTTTGTTTTCGGACTACTTACTTAATAATAGTGTGCATTAATTTATTATGAATTTAGAATGATTAAATAAAATTAATAAATCAGCCTTCTCACTGATATATAGTGTAATAAGCTACTAAGGGACAAATACAAGAAGTTAATTTGGCTCTACTGCGAAAAGCACATTTCTCTAGGTGAAAGCCTGTGCATGAGGACTAATACAGTTCTAGCTATAATGTAGGTACTATAATCTGTGAAGATATGAGGGTCGTCTGATAAGTCTCGGGCCTCACAAATTTTAATTTTTTTTCTTTATTTCTCAACGTTATCTCCAGAAAGGCTAACACAATTTTCATATCAGTGTTCTAGTTTAATTAAACCATCTCTGCAGTGCGATTTTTCATGGTTTTCAAAATAACTCTTTATGGCATCAATGACCTCCTGTTGCTGTGTAATCTTCGTCCTCCAGAAATGTTTTGATATTCGAAAACAGGTGTTAGTCACTGGGGGCTAGAGCTGGTAAATATGGTGGATGTTCAAGCAATTCCAACTTTAATTTGCACATTTTTCCCATTGCAATGAATGAACGATGGGCTTGAGCATTGTCGTGAAGGAACAAAGTGTTTATCTTTGCCAAATGAGGTATTTTCTTGTCACCTCGTTACAAAAATGTTGCAGTAAGCCTGCACAGTAGACACCAATAATACTTTTACTATTTTCCAAGTAATTAATTAAATAATTCCCTGGATATCCCAGAAAACACTCGTCATAACCTTGTTATCTGGCAAAATTGACTTTGCCTTTTTTGGAGTTGGTTCACCTGGCGCGGTCCACTGTTTTGACTGCGATTTACTTTCTGAAGTGTAGTGATGCATCCATGGTAGTAAGCCGTATTAGAAATTCACTGTGATTTTTATGGCAGAGCTCCAAATTCTTAACAGAAACAGTTTTCTTTACAACTTCTGATCAGGTGTAAACAAACGGAGCCAAAAACAATACCTAAATTAGGCTGGCCCCGTAGCTCAGTCGGTAGAGCACCTGCCTGTCCCGAGTTCGATTCCCGGTAGTAGGGGTGGGGATTTTTCTACGACCAAGATAATTCCCCATCTTCCCCAGAGTCTGGAAGTATGAATGAGAGTGTGAATGTGAGCGTGATCTAATGACTGAAAACCAAAGATAACGAGTTAACACCTTCGGTATGTTCCAAAGGAGAACGGCCGCCAATATGACCATAGCAGTTAAAGGTGGGGTATAAATGGAACAAAGAAAAAATGCCTAAAATATTACCCTACGTTCTTTTGATATTTTTACAGCCCCTGCTATCTCAAACAACTTCAATCTACAGTTTTCTAGTACTAAACGATGCATTTTTTCAATGATCTCTGGAGTTGCGACTTCCACAGGACGCTCAGAGCGAGGCTAATCACTAGTGCTCGTACGTCCCGTTTTAACTCTGCAACACACATTTTAATTATTGTATATGAAGCGGCAGAGTCTTTCAGTGTACTATCCATTTCCTCTTTGATTTCTTTAGACGTTAAGGCTTTCAAGTGAAAGTATTTAATGACTGCTCGCTTATCCAACTCCTCCATTTTCGTGAAAACTCTACACTTGTCTTGTTTAAAAACGCTGTCATTGAAAAACTAAACAAGCTATTGACCTGTAACTATGGATACAAGCTAGTCTAGAGTTCGACCAGTGGCGCCATCTCTATGGTAGTCCTGGAACTTACCAGCCGACCCTCATATTTTTCAAAATGAAATTAAGAATTTAAATGCGAATATATACAATATATGTAACTCGTATATGTAGTTCTGCTATGGCTATGCATACTTAAGGTATATTTATATTATCAGCAGCACTCATTGAGTATAGTTGCTTTAATGTAAAGGTACTTAATGTAAGAGACTTAATATAGTACCTATGAGGTGTATTTTCAAGAGATTACTAATAAACTATTATTCATTTGTTTATATTAGACCTATAAAATGTGTGGAAACGTATCTGATTTGCGCATCTCGTGTCTCTGAATATTTCTGTTCTCTAAATTATATTGATTCAGCTGCACCTCATTCTCTGTCGGTAATATGTAGCTCATTATGAAAAGTTGGCAGCCTCTGCTCTATCCGTAACGTTACATTCATGCCTACAGTTCGCGATCTATTGTATCACCTAAAATTCATCCCAAGTCTGAGTGATCACTCATAAGCATGGGTCGAAAGCTCTGCAACACCGTGGACAGGTTCCAATCCTCCCTATGCCAAAATAAAGGAAGCACCATAGTAAAGAGGGTAAAAAGTAGCCTTATTTTAGTATATTGCTTAATAAACACAAAAGTATGTACAGGGTTTTTCATACTTCCCTTCAATAAAAGTATGTATTTATGTAATATGAAAATCCCTAATGTATCCACATTCCTGCGTATCCACACATGAAGTTCTCGCCCACGATCAGGGAAAAGAAAATCCATGGGCTACATAGCTTGCGCCGATTATGCTCTAATCATTAAAAACTTGTTCAAGAGCACTCTCCTGCATTTTAATTGGCTGAAACTGCCACAGTTACTCGATACCGCACCAAGAAAAACCAACAAGAGAACACAATGTGACTGCGATGTTAGTCTTGTTCTGTAGCAAAGCCTAGTAAAGAGATGCTTACACAAAAGTGGCGCATAACAATAGCCATGTGTTTCGCTGGGGAAGCTCCCTTTGTTTTCTCTTTCAATTACTGAGGTTGCACTGGCGTTAGAGAAACATATTACGGACGGAAACTGTGCAATGTCTTGTTCAAATTATTACACGATTAAGGAAACGTTCGTCTGCCAGCGTCCCGTTAAAGGCCATGTTAGGGAAAACAATTCCTGGAAACAGCCCTCAGCGCTGGAGGCAAAACTCGGCGCTCCAGCAAGGGGGTGGAGATTGCAAGACAAATTTCTCTAGAAGCTAAAGTGTTATATATAGAGCAGGGGCTTACGTCGAGCCGTCTTGTTCTATATACCTAGGATGGAGAAGGGCAATGAATACCTTAAATCTGCAGGGGAATATCCACCCTCATCCTCTTACGATAATGGTGCGCCACCATAAAGCTGCTCCTGGCAACTGATTTATCGACACGAGCCCTTTAGAATCTATCTTGATTCTTGTCCTTCGATAGGGATCGAGGATATCCGTTCGTAATTCTACGTATGGCTAGTGGGCGTTTCCAAAATGACTTACAAGGGGATTAGCGAGAATGCTGCGCTTGAAGCAAACTGGTATGGTCCGTTCATGAGCCTGAACGCCATCATCATTTATAAACATCTGATGGTGTACCTCAAACGGAGAATGCCTTTGTATAAAATGGCAACACTTGTTTATATTCTATAAATACCTCATCATTAGTTGATTCAGAGAATATTAATATGATATTTTATGACTCAGATATCATTAATCCTGGTCAAATAAAAATAGACAAGATTTTCATCTTCTATTCATCAAATAGGCAAGAAACTCATGGTTTTATAATAAAATTATAAATAGAAGTATTTATAAACAGTGGAGCTTCATCAATCAAAAACACTTTTTAAACCAATTCTCGAACTGTAAAAACACTTAAGCTCCACTTACTTTTTAAATTAGGACATGTTTCAAGGACACCGCGTCCCCATCCTCAGCTGATATTCTACTGGTTCTTCAGCTGACCGCCTCCCTCTCCTGGCGCTGTTCAATGAGTTGAATGACGCCATCCACTATTGGAATTTCGAAGCTCATTGCTCTCTTTTTGTTCTTCAAAATGTGTATATTTTCCCAAACTGTTAATTCCCAGTACTTTTTTGCCGGTACCAAAAGTTTTATGTCTTTGGAAATATTGTGATTTTTTGACCAGAAGTGATGGGCTATGGCCGATTTATCTGTCTGTTTGTATTTAATACATCGCATGTGTTCTTTCATCCTTGTTTCTAGGTTTCTCTTTGTTTTTCCGATATAAATTTCGTGGCAATCCTCACATCTTACGCTATAAATTCCGGATAGCTAGTGAACATCCCATTGACTATAGAAGAATATACCAAAGAAGTAGATCACATTAATTATGTTGCAATTGTGAATGGCTTTGATCCAAAATTTATTTAAAAAATGATAAACAAGCATAAAAGACGGAAAACCATCAAGGACGTTAGCACTTTAAAAGCTGACGACCCAAAGAAAGTACATTGCAAATTTACGTATCACCCTAAGGCATTTAATAAATTCAAAAACATTTTCCGTCAATTTCAGATACAACTAGTACCACACAACAAATATAACATGAGAAACATGCTGAATCACCCGCTAAAAAACACAAGTCCAACGAACAAACTATCCGGAATTTATAGCGTAAGATGTGAGGATTGCCACGAAATTTATATCGGAAAAACAAAGAGAAAACTAGAAACAAGGATGAAAGAATACATGCGATGTATTAAATACAAACAGACAGATAAATCGGCCATAGCCCAACACTTCTGGTGAAGAAATCACAACATTTCCAAAGACATAAAACTTTTGGTACCGGCAAAAAAGTATTGGGAATTAACAGTTTGGGAAAATATACACATTTTGAAGAACAAAAAGAGAGCAATGAACTTCGAAATTCCAATAGTAGATGACGTCATTCAACTCATTGAACAGCGCCAGGAGAGGGAGGCGGTCACCTGAAGAACCAGTAGAACATCAACTGAGAATGGGGAAGCGGTGTCCTTGAAACATGTCCTAATTTAAAAAGTAAGTGGAGCTTAAGTGTTTTTACAGTTCGAGAATTGGTTTAAAAAGTGTTTTTGATTCATGGTTTTATACTCTCATCACATTGAAATGTTATCTTGCTTACCTTTGTACAGTGAGTTTTGAGTGGCGAATGAGCTGAACTAATTAAGACTTATTCGAAAAGTTCCAAATCACCAGTAATAATGGAGTCAAGCGCTCTGAAGTTTCTAATATTGACTTTGACCTAAACTTTTTTTTCATGCTACAGACTCTACCTATATGATAATTTTAATCACAATATATGTTATTAAAACGTGTCACTGTTCTTTCTCTGCCAAATATAAGCACAGTACGTAATTTATTCCACCCAAAAACGATATAGATAAGACCTGAAGCTTTCCTGGCGACGAATACGCTCACTTTCTTCTCGAGCAGCTAGCCAGGTGAAAAGATGATTAGATATCAACGTTTCGGGAGTGTACATCTCTCCCATCATTAGGCTATTTATAAAATGTTATAACCACAAATGAAATACTGGATATAACACAACTATAAACAAAGACAAAACACTATCAAAATTCGCATTACTGAACAAAAGACTGTTTTCAGTAAATTAAATGCTGGATCAGGAGATGGTGTGAGTGTACAAAATTGTGTCAAAGAAATGTAACTACTTAACATGATTATCAGGCTGTATTGATCTTTGCTTGGCATTTCGACGGATTTCCATTTTAAGGCCGGCTTACAAGAGGAGTTGAACTGAAAATGGAAATCCGTGGAATTACGAAGCAAAGATCAATACAGCTTGATACTCAAGTTAAGTAGTTACGTTTCTTTGACACAATTTTCTATAGTCACGCCATCTCCTGACCTGGCATTTAATTTACTGAAAACAGGCTTTTGTTCAGTAATGCGAATTTTGATAGTGTTTTGTCTTTGTTTATAGTTTTATATCCAGTATTTCATTTGTGGTTATAACATTTTATAAATATCCTGATGGGAGAGATGTACACTCCCGAAACGTTGATATCTAATCATCTTTTCACCTGGCTTGCTGCCCGAGAAGAAAGTGATAGATGTTTAACCGTGATTTCCTTCGATATAAAAAATATGAAAAAATAATCCACATCCATGTGTATAAGGGACAGGTAACAAATAAAGCGCTGGTAACATTTACGTTTGCCATCTTTCAACGATGCAAGGCAAACACTTTCATAAAATTACCTAAATAATGGTTGGGGTGGATTAGATTACTGTACTCAGGAGACTTGGCACGGAGATAATTGATGGTATATTTTAACTATGCCCCCAAGCGGAGCATCTCCTGGAGGAAGGAGGAGGCACAGGGCGGCCATCCTAAGGAGCCACGATAGTGCAGAGGGCAGGTCTATATTTTATCAGTTGGAAAATTCCCGGCAGGCAGTACAAAATTGTTGTGTACCATTCGGCATTGACCGTTTTACATTCCTCTAAAGGCACTGTTGTCACAAGGCCAGTTTTGCTGAAAAAGCAAGCGACTATTTGCTTGGCAGTGCTTCAAGTGCAAACAACTTTTGTTAGATTTGCTTCATCTTAAAACTCCCATACGGCCGACTGCTGTTGTACGGCTCATACGCATAGATTCATGATTCGTCAGCTGTTATAATGTTATACAGGATGTTACAAAAAGGTACGGCCAAACTTTCAGGAAACATTCCTCACACACAAAGAAAGAAAATATGTTATGTGGACATGTGACCGGAAACGCTAAATTTCCATGTTATAGCTCATTTTAGTATTTCTTTTAAAATGTAAATTGAAATCATTCGTGCAGACAAATGTCAAAATACCCATTGTGGTTCATGCACGATGGAGCTCCTGCACATTTCAGTCGAAGTGTTCGTACGCTTCTCAACAACAGATTCGGTGACCAATAGATTGGTAGAGGCGGGCCAATTCCATGGCCTCCTCGCTCTCCTGACCTCAACCCTCTTGACTTTCATTTATGGGGTCATTTGAAAGCTCTTGTCTACACAACCCAGGTACCAAATGTAGAGACTCTTCGTGTTCGTATTGTGGACGGCTGTTCTCCAGGGCTGCATCAGCGCATCAGGGATTCCATGCGACGGAGGATGGATGCATGTAACCTCGCTAACGGAGGACATTTTGAACATTTCCTGTAATAAAGTGTTTGAAGTCACGCTGGTACGTTCTGTTGTCGTGTGTTTCCATTCCATGATTAATGTGATTTGAAGAGAAGTAATAAAATGAGCTCTAACATGGAAATTAAGCGTTTCCGGACACATGTCCGCATAACATATTTTCTTTCTTTGTGTGTGAGGAATGTTTCCTGAAAGTTTGGCCGTACCTTTTTGTAACACTCTGTATAATCTTTTGTATTTCTTGAGCATTTTTATATGCCAATCGACTTTTTGAGATTTCGTCAAATTACGTGGGATCCAACGAGAGCAAACCTTTTTCACGGCTGAATAACCATGCAGTATTTTATATATGCCAGTGAAACTAATGCCTAGGGTTGCCTAAATCTCACAATATGCCGAATAACAATCTTGCATTATTAGTTTTTGCACAGCATCAGTGTTTTCTGACACAACTGATTTTGGACGACCTTCCTGAAATTTTCAAGTTAATGTAACGAAAACAAAAGACCCTACATTGACAAAATGTCTGAAGTAGATTATGGTCAAAAATTACAAAATAACATTCAGGGTTGCCAAGGCTCAAAATATAAATAGTGCCCCTTCATCCTGCCATGCACCGCTGAGACCTGCTGACACCTCTACCCTGAAAAAGACCACCAGAAGGCAAATCATGTGAAATGATAATGGAGATGAAATGGAGGGACAGGATTTTCGGGGGATGTAACTTCCAGCATTTGCCTGGCAGCACGGCAAAATCCCCGAGAAAACCATGGGTCAGATAGGTCGGCTACGGGAAACGAACCCGGGCCTCCCGAATGTGGTCCACCGAATCAACCACCTGAATCATCCCTCTCGGTTAAATAAAATTACTTCTTGTCTTCTTTTTCAATAATTGCATATGATTTTCAATTAATTATCTTGGATAAGCCTTGAAGCTTTCATGGAAGGCGTTATTAATTAAGGCTTCGCGGGTGGTCAGCAATATCTGACGAAGGCCTTTGAGCATGTAATGACCGAAAGCTCGACTTTCATTAACTTAACACGGCTGATCACCTGCAAAGTTTTGATTAACAACACTGGGGAACAAAAAAAATTATTTTCATATACCCGAAACAAAATAGGCAAATTCTTATGTAAACTATCTGCTGATTCCAAAAATTCCCCTCAAAGTGCTGTATCAGGTAACGTTTTTTAGGTATTCATACAAATGTGATGTGATAACTCATATTTGATTAATTGAAAATAATAGGTATTTTATTGCCAAATATAATTGAAAATAATAATTATTATTAATTATTATTAAAATAAATAAACACAAGATAATTATGAAAACCAATACCTGAATTATCTCAGAAGTGTTTCACTGTTGATTTTCTTTTTTTTGTGTTGACTCTCCCGTTTGAGGAACCAACAATAGTCTTCGAACACGGCTGAATCCCAGCGATACCCTGGTATCATCTTTCCATCTCAGAAATGTCCTGGTGAAAACGCTCACCTTGCTCATCACTTACAGCTCCTAGGTTTGTAGGGAAAATATCAAGGTGAGAGTGCAAAAAGTGGATTTTAAGTGACATACGGCAACCCATTTCTTTGTAGCTCCTTAATAGTTCTGAGACTAAAGTTTCATAATTTTCTTCTTTGTTATTGCCCAGGAAGCCTTCCACCACTGATTTAAATGATTTCCATGCTGCCAGTTCAACACGTTTAAGCTTTGATTAAAAAACACTCACTGTCTTTAAGAAGTAGTCTTATTTGAGGACCGACAAATATACCTTCCTTCAATTTAGATGCACTTATTTTGGGAAAGATACTTCTTAAATACTCAAACGCACTTCCACTTTTGTCCAAACCTTAAACAAAATTCTTCATTAGCCCGAGCTTTATGTGAAGTGGGGGGAGAAGAACTTTGTTTGGGTCTACTAGAGGCACATACTTAACATTGCTTGCTCCAGGGGTATAGTCTTCCTTTTTCCCCCACTCTTTCACTATAAAATGCTTGTCAGTTGCCCTACTGTCCCATAAACACAAAAAACAGCAATATTTTGTGAAACCTCCCTGCAGTCCCGTTAGCAATGCAACTACCTTGAGGTCACTACAAATTTCCCAGCCATCTAAAATTATGGACATGGAATCGTATGTCTCCTTCATTCCTATGGCATGAAATAAAGGTATTTAGGGTAGTAAATTGCCATTATGAAGCAACACTGCCTTTAAGCTGTATTTAGGAGAGTCAATGGCTATTATTTTAAATTAAGTCAATATGAGTTGGTATCATGCCTCATTTCTGTAATTTTATATCAATGAATAAGAATATCTCAAAAACGTTACGTGATAAAGCATTTTCAGAGGCATTTTTGGAATCAGCGAGTCATTTTGCATAAGAATTAGCCGATTTTGTTTCGGGTACAAAAAAACGTGTTCCCTAGTGTAATTGTCTTACATTTGAAATGTTGATATTAGCCTTGTATATTGATGTTCTGTAAATAAAATTAGTCTTTTCGATTATGAAATTTATATCTAGAAACTTGATAGTATTTTAATCAAAATCCTCAGCTTCGTTTTTGAAAAAAATATCTAATAATTTTAAATTTTCTACCTAAATAAACTAAATTTTTGAATTATGCCTTCACAGACACTAATATCTACACAGATAGACACACACAGGGTTCATTGTATTAAAAAAAAGTACCATTGGGGCTATTTTTGGGGTTCAGTTGGTCACGAAACATGCATTTACGATAAAAACTCGAATCAGATGTTTAGGTTAAGTACAATATTTCCACAAAACGTTAGAAAGAAAGTAAAAATTCAACATGGCCATTCATGACGGAGGTTTTGATTTGTTAACGAGATGTTATAAGAATCGACATGTTCTTTTCTGTATATCTACCAACACCCACACAACGTTCATATATCTACAGGAAAAAAGCGTAAGAGAATGTAAATTACTGAGAAATTGAGGAGGAAGTAGTGATATTTTAAAAGAAGGGGAGGAGGAATCGAGTGAGATTTCTAACACTTAAAGGAAAGCTGAGCTTCTGAGATTTTATTTCTGGGGCGAAACACCCCGCTGCTCTTCTTCTAACAAGACAGGATGGTAAAAAGAAAGTTCGTCGTAAAGGAGGAAATGTTTCACAGAAATTACATTACCCATTGGTGTTTCTCTGAAATGTTACCCTTTTTCCATCTTGCCAAGTTCTTTCTTTTTTTCAGGTAATTCAATTAGGAGACACTTGCTTTTACCTCAGTTCTACATATATGGAGAAAATGGCGCAGAAACAAATTAGAAGAAGCCGGAGCTAAAAAGGTTCGCGGGTGGGAAACGACTAGAATGAATAGCTTGAGGTTTTTTCCCTTTCAGGATGCTTTAAGAGAGAAAACGCTAAGAAAACTTATCCCTCCTTCTATTACCTTTGATATCTGTTAGTTATACGTTGTAGCAGATAGTAGATTAAGGAGACACATTGGTTAAATGTGCTATTTTTAATTAAAAAGAAGACGAATTTTTATTTTTAACAATTATATATCTTCTCTTTCAGGATACAGTATTGAATTGAGTCAGATAGAGTCAACATGAAAAATTCAATGCCATGGACGGGATTTGAGCCACGGATCTCCTGGTTTCCATCCAGTCGCTCTAACCCATTGAGCTACTATGGTCAACGTGCCGTCCTGACATTAAGTTCTCTATTTGACTCATATATTTCCTCGGTAGACTACTAGGAGCTCCCACATTCGAGATAAACCTTTTGTGGCGACTTACTATCGTAAGTACTTGAGTCCCAGGCTTCATCATTTAACTCTTATTATTTAAGTTAATTGATGTAAATCAATGATTTCTTAATACTAGCCATATATAGGCTAAGGTTTTTGACAGATAGAGTCAACAAGAGAGTGAGTGAGTGTGTGGTGTTTTAGGGCCCGTCGACAGCAAGGTTATTTGGGCCCGTCTACAAGAGATGATTAATTTCCATATAATAATATAATTTATTAATATAAATTAATTTATATAAATAATAATTTATTTATTATATAAATTTATTAATTTATATAATATTATTATATTTAATAATATTTATGTAAATTTTGGTGGGAGATACTGAAAACTTAAATACCAAGCTAGTCAACTTCTCTTCATAGACACATATACCCAGACCTTTTTAGGATTCAAGGGGGCCTTGGAACCTCGGTTACCAAGTTTTGGTAGCAATACCTTCTCAGAAAGTAAAGCTCAGAAATGAGTAGGTAGGTACTTTAGGTGTCACGATTGCTGACTGATGATCAAAACACACGCGGAAGATCGTTTCGACACATTGTAGTGCAGCGTTCAACCAAAACCCGAAGGGCTACCTGTGTTGATTAACTCTACTATTATACACCTAAGACGAATACAATCCAAACACGGTACAAAGGCTGGTGAGAGCGTGACAGAGAGTGTAAAAGCTCCTTTGTCGGCTAGAAATGTGGTGCCACTGTTTTTTAAATTGTGATATATTACTGGGAAAAAAAATCCGTAACTGAAGACTACAATAATTTATTATAGTGCAGTTTGAAGCACACAGCGAATGTAAACTTTCCATATCGGTATATGAAATGTGTGTTATTCTTTCAGCAGGACAATGCTCCAGTCCACACACAGGTTACATCGTAACCTTACAATAATAATTAATGTTTACTGAAATAATGGAGATAATAACTACCTAGTCTTTAACGGTTACAGAAGTATGAAGCAACTAGTCACACATTAACAGTACAAAAGTAACGAAGTGAAATTTATACCTACTCAATAGCAGTTACTTATGTAACAAAGACAGTAACTGACTTAGCCCACAAGTCCTGACGTTTACAGTGAAAAAAGTGACCCTAGTGGTCCACCAGGGAACATACGAGTCAGTTGGAGAATTTAATACCATTTCGGCCTGTTAGCCTAACCCTGAGTGTTATTGTTCTTTAATATATTGTTCTGTTACCTTCTTTTCACTCTGATCTGTAAAGCATTGTACTGCTGATCGATCAATAAAAAAATTATAAAAAAATCGGCATGTTGGCCATAGTAGCTCAGTGGTTTAGATCAACCGCAAGGAGAGTGGAACATCCGTGGTTCAAATCCCGGCTATGGCACTGTATTTTTCAGTCTGGCTCTACTCAACCGTTTGAGTAATTTTTGTAAGAATTCAGTCACTTTTTAACGTACAAAACGAAAAATATATTATACACTAAACACACCTTGCATTTAATCACATAATTCACATAATTATATTGCACATATTAATGATATGATATATATTTACTGTGGATATTCTAAAATTTTACAGTTTACAACCTTTGGCTACATTTACTTTTCGTTACCTTGTTGCTACCTTGGCTTACATGAGACCCTGGTCTTCTGCTCTGACAAGTAGCTCTTAACCTCCATGCCTTCTTGTTACTTAATTAGTCCCATTCTTCCCCCTCATCTTCCTTTCTTACATTTTTTTTTAAACATTTCAGGCCCATTTTTCTTTTACTTTCTGCAAGAACTCACCAATACTTCTTACCTTCTTTTCCTCTCTGTCCGTTAACATTTTTATAGCTACTATCCTCTTCTCTAATTTCTCCCATTTTTCCTCCCAGACCTTTTTTCTTTCTCTCTCCACATTGCAACCTCCTCGTATTCTGTTACATAGTGTTCTATGCTTTCTTTTCCCCCCACACAATTCACAAATTCCCTTTTCCCTACCTCTCATCCCTCTTAGAAATATTGTTCCTGTTCTCATCCACGCTAACCCTTCTCTCTCTTGCCTATTGCAGTAATCTGCATATGCTTCTCGTCCCCAATTTCTTTTTATTTACTTGTAAAATTGTAATGATATCATATTTTTTAGACTTCCCCATATTTCCTGTCTTTCTATATCTTCTATTCTGCATTTTACTAATTTACGCGTGTATTCCTTTCCTCTAATCTCCATTTATCTCCCATTCATATTTTTTTCAAACTTCCTCCTATCTCTGCCGACCAACTATTTGAGTTTGCTAATCTATTTTGCTGTCTCATGCATAATTTCATAATTTCCCCTTCTTCTTTAACCAAACACCTATACCAAAATGTTACTATTATTTCCATTATTATTAAATTTCTTCTTGTCTTTCCTAATTCTACTAAAGCTACTTCCCTAGGTGCTGATCTTGGTAAGCCTAGTAGCTCTTTACAAAACCTTCTGTAATTTTGGTCCACCGTTTTGTTTACCTCTGTGCCCCCCCCCCCCCCCCCCACAGCTCTCCACTGTATTCAACATTTTGGATTCAACTAGTGCTTCGTACATTCTTTCTAACCATTTCTAGTTTATATTTGCACATTCTTATTTCATTCATTGCCGCCCTTCCTTTTGCTTCAATTTTTCTCCTATGTGCTCCCCACTTTCCATTGTTATTCAACCTTACTCCTAATTATTCAAATTCATTGGCTACTTCTACCCTTTTGCCATTATTACCCACTTTTCATCTTTTCTTTTAGTTTAACTCCTTTTTTGAAGACATTAACCTTCGACTTATTTATGTTTATTTTTATTCCCCACTTTTCACAAAATTACTAGGTTTCATTTATTGCCTTTTGCAATTTAATCGTAACGTAAAAGTGCTACCGCATAAGGTATTCAAAACATCGAAAACGGCAAAGCAAAACTTTGCATAGAAGTTCGTTGACAGTGTACATGTTTCCTCCAATCACAGTCGCCGGCGGAATAATATATTTTTCCTATTTGTTTACATCTCTCCATAAACTAAGGTCGGCACAGGTGTATGTTCGTAGGCTTTTGTTGAAAACTATCGTTTCTCTAAGATACTAGGAAGATAACACATCAAGCATATGGTGAAAACATGCTAAAGTACATGTTCTGTCGTTATATTAGTCATTTCGTTTAATTGTAATCTCACTAACCTAAATTAAATTAACCTAACCTAACTTTTTGGCACCTGCAGTTGTTAGCCGCCCCTTCAGATGGCGTATAGAGTAAAGTTAACACTATATGCTGGCTTTTTATGAACTAGGATCATCCTAAAATGGTGGAGTTCAGCAAAAACATACGATGCATACACAGGATGAAGACTATATTGATAAATAAGGGGAAATGTTACAAAACTCATTTTAACTTGTATTTTCACCGAACAACCCTCGATGTTCTAATTTGCCGAGAGCTACTCCTTGGCCTAGAACGGAAACAAAACTCAGGAAACAGGCACTTGTAAAGCAATAAACACGAACTCCCATCCCTGCCCTTCCGGTTGCTTCCCCTTTGATTACGTTCAACAGGTATCGCCCCCTGCCCCGGTTTGTTGTTCCACCCCTCATATTACTCTTTCACACATCACCACTTCTCGACACCCTCTTTGCAGGGCCCTTCATCAACAAGAGTTCATGTGTAAATAACGCGAAGAGAGAGAGAGAGCAGATAACCTGGTCTTTGTATAGCGTAAACACGCTATGAAATGTGTATAAACACGAAAATGATATCGTGAATGGAATCCTCGTGCTGCTTATTGGTCCAGATGGAAGGTTTTCAACGGCTTTCCGTGTATTGAGAATAACCTCCAGCGGATCATTTCCACTGGGTCGCAGCAGCTATCTCTGCATTCTCAGAATCAAATAAGGGAAGCAAATCCTCTGCTCTCTTTTATTATTTTTTTACATCCGGGTTTCGCTGCGACACAGAATGGAAACAGAGTTTGCAGGGCGCTTTCATAAATGCTTTTGATACTTTTATGAAAGGGGGTAATAAAATATGAAAGCCCCTTCTTGACTTCTGATGCTGTTTGTTACATTCTTTGTGCTTGCTCACGGAATGCGTTTAACTCAGTGAAATTTTTCCTTTTAACGCCAATGACTTGCTGTAATGTTAAACTGTAATTTATGTGTCGTCTTCATATACCCAGCAGTAATATCTGCGATGCGCATTCAGGAGTCCCGGTTTCGATTTCGTCAGACCAACTGGCTTTACCAGGACGACAGGCATTTTTAGAATGATAATACAGTAAACTGTAACTAAAGTGTTATATAATTTACTACACCTTAAATAGCATTCATAGTTCAGGTATTTAGATAATGATAATCCACAAGAAGTATGTGTGTACCATCTGCCAAGGACAAGAGGGCAAACCGAAGGAATGTGTGATGCAATCACTATTTCTGTCCGCATGGTGTTTATGCTCGCCTTCAGAGTGTGAAAAGGATGCTTCATATAACCTTGCCCCACTGACATGTAACACTCCGCGTTCAACTACCTTCCCCCTCGCCCTAATTGGCTAATGCTTTCGCGTCATAGGCCATAGGCGGTGCCTTCCCGTCACATTTAAACCTGCAGTAAGTGTCGTAATAATTGCCGGGAAGATAAATAAAATCATACAAAAATCATACAAATAAAGATGTGAAGGCATGCAAAAATACAAGTTTATAATGAACTGAGCAAATTGAAACAGAATGACTGAGCAATGAAACTGAAAGAGTTTATAATGAAAGGCATTTGGCCTTTTCCACTGGGATTTTTAAACCAGCACACATACCTTTCAAAAATGCTTGTCTTTCAGTCTTAAAAGTCGTGTCACACCATACTTTACTTTTCGTGTGTTCTTCGTGTATATTTAGCGATTTGTATCTCGGTGCAGTGTGGTTGTCCTTAAATAACGTCTTCGCCACACAGCAATAACGCCTCTGTCTTTTAGCACATTTTTCTTGCCTCTTTTTTCATTCACAAATCCCAGCTGTATAAGCAATCTGCTGAAATTTGGTAAATCTGCATCCTCATTTACAGCAGACGAAATGTTACTTATGTTAGGGAGTTCGTTTCTAAAGAAAAACTACACACATGACGACGCACAACACTTTTCACGTATTTTCTCCAAGCACGCACTTTTGTTTATTCCTGCTTTTGCCTGGAGTGGTAAGTTTTCCTGTTTCCTCAATTTCATGTCGCGATGTTCCTACGGATCTAACACTCACACCTGTAACTTCAGAGCACAGCTGTTCGACTTCTCTCACTGACAAAGATGGATTCTTCTCTGTGAGTGCATTAAACACATGCAACACAATTCTTTTTTCGCCTGTTTGTAAATAATTATCCTTGCGATACTTCAGCGAAAAACTGGCGGTAGACTCTGCCATTATACATATAATAAGTACATGCGCAATAAACGATCAATAAAATAATTTAGCTCCCGCACTCTCGAATGGCGATGCATGACTAATCCAGTTCAAAACAAGGTCAGTGATAAAAGTCATATAAACAAATGTCATCACTACCGCTAAATCACGTGCTATCGTGCCATGTGCTTGAGAGCAATGGAACCTCCTCTTTACTTCGTTTAAGGATTAACATGCATTTCAGATAAATCAACTCTGTTGCGTAATATATTTAATTAAAACAGTTACGAAAATATAAACTTGACAATTCTCTTCCAACATATAATGAAATATCACCATGTTAAATAACGAACTAATTTTACCGCACGACAGTCATTACCACAACAGCAACCAATGAGAGGTGATTAGGTCACGTGACCGTTAAGAGATACTGGGCAAGCTTACGTGAAACAAGGTATAGGTTTGTTTCAAATACCCAAGTTTTGTCACATAACTCGCCCACACATAATACCTATCACTGCAGTTACTGAAACGAGCATTAGATCGGGCAACAAGGGTGACTCATTTCCTACTAAACAGATCCACTGACAGAGCAGATTAATGGTTCAAACCCCTCTTCCCTTCATTCCTCTCTTACCTGCCTGTGCTGGGCAGACAGTACGTATATATTTATGCATTCATTACATTTGGGTGTCACCTAGTGGTAGAATTAAATGCTAAAATTAAGATTAACAAGAGCAACTGGTCCCTTAGGTCAGTCGGTAGAGCACTTGCCTGCCGTGCTAGGGGTCTCGGGTTCGATTCCTGGTGGTGGGGTGGGAATTTTTCTCCGACCAAGATAATTCCTCATCTTTCCCAGAGTCCGGAAGTATGAATGAGAGTGTATGATCTAATGATAAAAACCCAACGAATACAAATTAACACCTTCGATATGTCTCCAAAGGAGAACGACCGCCGATATGACCATTGGAGTTAACGGCGGGGTATAAATGGAACAAATAAAAAAAGTATTCAAATAATAATAACAATAATAATAAAACAAAAAGTAATATGAAAAAAACTGTTCTATTTATGAAATATTATTATAGCCACAATTTTATAGCTTTTTTAATATAACAGCTAAAGTGTTTTTTAATTAGTAACTGGTCACCTATTTCTTATTTACAAGGCGGACAGCCCTTGTCGGGTCTGAGCCTGCCAACCCGACTGCCGGCCTCACGCCCACATACGGAAGGCAAAGGAGGGCAATCATTCAGCCAATACGGGGAGATGAAGTGGTCATGCAGTCCTATTTATACTGACCAGTTACCTATTGTCACTATAACGCATGTTTTCCATTCATAGACCATTTTTAATAAATTATCCAACATATATTCGATTTAGATTTTTCCTAAATTTCTCATGGAAAGAGAAAGTACTGAAGTGTAGCACTTATAAAAGGAAAGTATTCAGATTTCTTCATAAGCGACATTCAGTTACATATGTGTCCTTTATAAAAAAATAATCAATTACATTTGTAGAATATTATTTTTCATGGGGTGATGATTTAATATATGGTGTAATTTTATACAGTCGAAGGTTGCTACAACCTTTATAGAATAATTCCTCATGAAATTAGGTATCCGGTTGAGGTATAAAATTAGTTTGGAGCCGAAAATTAATGTTTACTTTCCTCAAGGCCTGGTCTCGAATCAAGACAAAGAAATAATTGTTATTTCTATTTGTCCTTCCATATGCTTTATATTTATCAAGTAAATATAAAATAAACTATTCAAAATTTTAAATAAAACAGTCGCCATCCATTATTAAGAAGTACAAAAGTATTAATTACTTTTTAAGGTCAGTTAAAATACATGTTTTTTTCTTGGTCGTGTTTTCGTAAAAAAAATAACAAGTCTTATCCGTTTAGCGTCATTTTACAGAAGAAGATATTATTACTGGATTACCTTTATATGCACATTTCAATAACACGCCTTAACACTGCGCCTCTCTTTTGATGAAGACCCAAGATTATTGATTCGCGTTGCCTTAACGACAAACGCCTCCACACATATCTGACATTCATAACCTACTCTATATTACACGCCCTTCTTTGACTCATTGATTAATCTCGTGCACATTACAAACACTTCCAAGAGTTTATAAGGACTTGCTTTAAATATTTTTAAAAATAAATTTAGAATAACAAATATAAAAATAATAGTGTTTTGTGTTTGCAATTAATAACAACTGTTTCACATTACAATAATCGTGTGTACACGTTGAATTTGGCTTTTCACTTTCAGCATTATTTGCAGCATGTTCAATATCTGAACTGTTGTTTGAATTCATTTTAACATTAGTGTATTTCTCTTAATTACCAAAGGTAATTCCAGGAAAGTTAACGGGTGCATACTGCATATGCTATTTTTGGTGATACTAGATAATTGAAATAACAATTACGCGAAAATAAAATAGCTGTTAGTTGAACATGGTGATTCCAGTTACGAAGTCACTCCTGTGAACGAACTGGCTCCCGGTTGCATAAATTAAATCTTAAGTAAATATTAACAGATAGGAACCGAGATAGGATTTAAATCATAAAATTACATTAACCTATGCCATCACATTTAATAACAGCTGCAATAATAATTTATTACAGTTCATGCACATCATTGTACTAAAATAATTGCTGGTAGATTAGGTTACCAGTACTCAGTGCAGAAATTCTACTTTCTATCAAAACGGCATGAAGAGGAACAAGATAAAACCATGCGTTTCTAAAACCTAAGAACCCATCACGATAAAACGATAAATTTTTGTCCCTCTGTAGTGTGGTGATAGTGTGTCTGCCTTACACCAATAGGTCCCAAGTGTGAATCTCGGTCAGGGTAAGTTATCCGGATAACGTTTTCTTCTAAATTTTCCCTCATCCTGAAAGTTTAATGTTAGGTAATTCTAAGCTTACAGACCATGGACCGATTTGAGCAACTTCTCATTTATCGTCCGAGGAGGACGTGATGACTTTAGATAGACTGTTGCAGTCCTTGCAACAGACATTATCCTCTGTCAGCAATCATAAACGATGGAATATGTCTACTAATGCAATAAGGTGCTGAATTTAAAAACAGTGTAAAAGCCCTCGGGGTGAAGTTCACGTTCAACAAGTGAGGTTAGAGCTGACCTATAGGAGTACATGATAAAATAATGCTGCAATGTAGAAAACGCTCCAATGTAAAATAAGCTTAAATTACATTTTGTCCGCGTTCTGCTCGACCCTTCCTCATAAAACTTAGTGCACTAATTGAAACTGGCATAAGGATAGGCACAGGGATGCCTAAAATGATGAAAATGAGAAAGTAGCACACCGTGATAAAGCTGTAAAATGTGAACCGCCTATAGGAATATGAAAATGCTTTTAAACTTGTATAAAATGTTTTAACATCGCATACTTGTGACGTATTGGATGGCGCGAAACTGCTGAGGTCACATGCACAACGCTCTATTTATTCATAACTTAAAAAATAATATCCAAAACAATTATAAAAGTAAAGAGATAATTAAATTGACAATAATAAACCAAAATATACAAAATTTAAACAATAAATGTCTAAAAAATATGATGAACAAGAACTCTCACTAAACATAAGCATTTAAATACTGATCTGGCACAGTTCGAAAGTCAATATCACACGTGAAAATGCACGCATTACCTTATTATTTTTTTTAAAGGAAAGTGCTTAATTTGACATGTAGGTGAAGTTTGACGAAGTATAAACTTCTTTCCTTAATAGCACTTTATTCGGAAGTATAAACCGTGAAAGTAAGAAGTCATTTTTAGTGCTTACTTTATGCAATAAATGTTTCCCTCCCACTTAAGCTAAGTGATATTTCTTAGGCTATACTATTTCTTCGCCTTAACCTTGTCAATGTTGGAGAGAGGGGCAGATCATAAGCTTTCTATGAGTGATGAACGAACTCCCTTTATGCCTACTTTACCTGTTTGATCCTGGAGTGAATGGGCCTCCCTAATGCCATCTCTGTAGCACCTCCTTCGCTCTGCCATGAGGTATCGAGTTGACTATCACTTACAGAGCGACTATACCATAGGCAAATTATGAAACATAGTCATTTTATCCTTATAAGATTAAATCAAAAGCATATCTACAAAAAACGTGGTCTGGCATACTTTTTATCACAAATCATTGTTACGAACCGTACTTTAGAAACAAGAAAATATATAAGGTGTGCTAAATTATTGCAGACATTAAGATAAAGTAATAAAAAATGCTAGGCATTGCAAATTAAATATGAAGTATTATATTGGGGCACGTAGTCTAAACAAGTTTTAAATAAATATCAATTAATTTTTCTTCTAAATATTCCAAGTGCAGGCTAACCTGTAAAGGTAGAATCAGATTAAAGGTATCATGCTATAGACGAGACTTGAACCAGGAACATTCGGTTCACCGTGCCACAGTTTTAACCAACCAAATGTGAATTGAGGCTCTGATACCCATAAGGGCCCAAAGCACAGAAACGTAGTATTGAGAAAAATAGACTTAAAATAAAAATTTCCATTACGAAGTACTACTTGCCAACGTGATGTAAAGAGTAAATTATGTTGGCAACACTAGATAAAAATTGAACAGCGCAAAGCAAACAAAATGATAATTTATGCTTTAGGTCCTTATGTAAAATCTGGTGAGACAGCTTCTTATGAATGTTCTATCAAATCAAAGAAGGCCTAGAGCAATCGTAAAGTACTGGCATTAGAATCCTGCGGAAATCACTATTAATATTGAAAAAGGGGAGCGCTAGGTCCAGGGAAATTGCCTACAAGGCCTTAGTGCGGCCGGTTATGGAATATGGAGTAGCATGCTGGGACCCGTATAGAGCTAACCAAATCGATCCAATAGAAAAAATACAGAAGAGGGCAATAAAATTCATAAAAAGAGGCAAGTATTTTGGGCCTATAAAAGGAGATGAGACTAAATGGGAGGAATTAAGAATTAGGCGTAAAAAACATAGGTTGGTAGCGTTATTCAAAGCTAATGCTGGTGTAAAGGCATGGGTGGACGTTAGTGTAAGGTTAGATAATCCGGATTATTATGGACGAAACGATCATAGGTATAAAATTAAGGGTAGAAGATACAGAACCGACGTAGGAAAATTTTCTTTTGTTAATAGAACCATTGAAGAATGGAATGAATTGCCTGTAGCAGTCTTTCAGGGCTGTCCCCTGTCGTTGAAGAAATTTAGAAAAAAATCTAGATGGTTTATAGTTTAACTTTTGAATTATAATGGTATATAATATGTAAATAGAGAAGTAATTAGATAAGTTTTAAGTGACTAAAGTAAAATAATATCATGTTTGTATTGTTTACTGTATTATTGTTGTAAATCTAGTATATGTAATTTGATCTGTATTCTTAACTCTGCCACCGGGTAGTACCCAATTGCAGTTAATAAATAAATACATACATACATATTATAATTTACCATACTTTGGATGTTTTGATGTAATTAGGCATTGTTCCTTTTAAAAAGATGTATGTTTAATCCAAAATTTCTAAGTGGTATTAAAATCTATTTATAGGCTAAAACTACGAGAAATTTGGCGGTGTGAGTTTTAAATGATTCACTCTGTATATTTGACATAAACTATGTGATATAATAAACGTTATATTATTTGTAAAGTAAGAGTTTTACTTTCCTTAAGTTGATCAATTGTGCAAACATAATTCAGAATGACGAAGGATTTAAGGATTAGTCACAAAAAGATCAAAATATGCACTTCATTTTTCATGAAAAATTAAACAACTTCTAAACTTTTTTCATATAAAGAATAGATACATAGAGATGTTTAAAGCCGTCATGTTACCTCCTTTAAAGGTCTTAAACATCAAGTTTGGTCTTCAATCAACTATTCACTTTTGTCTTATGCTGACACACGTATAACTTTTTCTTTAAAAAAATATATATGTTTTGGAGGAATGCAGTACTACTTCCAATAGACAAATGGTAGGTAAAGTAGAAAAGATCTGTTTTTTCAGTACAAAAAAGATAAAATGACATTACGTGCTCTGGTATTGTTTATTTATATTTTCTCCGGTATCCCCACCATCATTCTACCAATTGCTCCATCATTTATTCATAAATAGGCGTTAGGCTGACCCACCCCCCCAACCCTGAACTCATCTATCAGGTCAATATGCTTCAGCTCCCTCGCTCTGAGGTGACTCCTAGCACCAGCATTCATGACGCCCATTTTAACTGTTTCATACATGGTTATTCCTTACTACACAGGAAGAAAAGCATGAAAATGCTGCAACTTCAGTTTGTTTGAATCAGCTTGCTATTTAACAGTGAAACTCAAGAATGTTAAGCTACAAATATACTCCCCTTCGATGTTCGGTCTCTGAAAGGGAATCCAGCACAAAGAATAAGGTAAGACATATATTATGTGGTGCATAAAAGTTTGATTACAAAATTATTTGTCATACGTTACTGAACAAATGACCATGTGCTTGCTTGCGATCCTTCCTTCTTTCCCCGCCTTGAAACTGGATGGAAACTGTCATTTACCGCCTTCGTTCGCGACAGACAAAAGATCCAATCGCCCTTTGTTCTCCCTTTCCAACTCTACCTCTCGGGGTAATGACGGGTAAAATAAAACAATATTATCTGCAGTGCACATCTATTCCCCATACTCAACCTACACTTAAACTTTACACATAGCGGCACAGATCTGATTGAAAAATAGAACAGAGGCTGTCCAAATGCGTAATAAAATAGTTTCCGCTGATACCACACAGTTGTTATTAAGGTTCAACAAGGGTGCCAATGCTAACACCCTGTTAATAATCAAGTCTCATAACTGTGCCAAGGTACACATTTGAACAAACAAGTAGTTACGAGAATATGGTTGTCTTCATACAAACAGTGACCAAATGGGATGTAATTTTTCACTTCATTCTCTTCTGTGACGTGGGTTGTCACAGTTTTGATCTATGGGAGTTTCATTTCTGTTAAATTCTGCAAAAACAGAAACATCAGCTTATCCATAAACGAATGGAAATGTGCTATAATTTTCTTCAGTTGTTTAGAACATCGATGTATTAATTAATACCACACCCTTGAGATAGCATAATGAACAATAATCTACCAGATATAGGACTGTCAGCTTTAAAAGCCGTGCTTGAAAAACTCCTAATTAATTATCAACAAGTGTTATACGATTCCGATATAATAATATATGTTAGTTGGGGTACCATCTTGCCTTCAAGAGCTACATTCACTTCTGTCTGCTAATATTGATCTACCAATCATTCTCTAACAATATCCTCTGCAAGAGATTTACAGAACTCGCCTATTTCTCAATCCATGGAATACTTATTAATATGATCTATTGCGCTTGTAATGATGATTAGAGTATCAACGTTAAAACTATAAATGTAAACTCATAGCATTTTTATTCTACAAATGCTATTCGTATCTTAAAACCATTGTTTGTACAGGATATATTTATTTCAACTCAGGAATTTAGTTTACAATAACCCTATACCGAGATATAATTTAAATTTGTGCATACAGTAGCGCATCTAGCGAATGATTAAGGGATACATTGCAGATTAAATATAATACAGGTCAATAAAAGCTAGCAAGCGGAATTTTGATAGCTTTGTTTATCATCGCTGCTATCGGTCACATCTGAAATATTATATGTTTGAATATCTCGGGTCCTCCATCTGCCACAGTAAATGTTCACCCAATACGATTGATTGTTAATGGCATAATCATTGCTTTATGATGGACAAGATATAACTATTTGTTCAGAGTATTACCTACATAAAATGTCCCTTCCGCTGTCAACCATTCAGTGACTTCCTGATTGAGAGAAGTATATTTTAAAATTCAAATCAATAACAACCAATATTCCGAACATAGTCCCCACAATACAATTTACTGTCATAAATTACGTGCTTAAATAGATCCACAAAGATTTTGCCTGTCTTTCGTGATTTAACAATTAAATGTAAAAGTCGCGCACAATGAAAAAGACTTCAGAGTCTATTCCCATAAATTGTCTTGAAAATTTCTTAAATATATTGTATTTTAATAAAAATAGTCATATTTTGAGAAAATGAAAATTTACGGGGAAAAATCCATATAAAAGGTCCTTTGTGGTGAGGGGAATTTTTCCGAAATTGAGTTAAGCTGTTTAAAGGCACGCGCGAACCATTTTCTGATATTCTTTCATAGATCTTAAACTTTTCTAGGGAAATCTAGCATCAGATTATGGTGAAATGCAATACCTCCTTTACCAACTATCTACAGAAAGTGTATAGAGAGTTACGTGAATGGAATATATACGATTATTATGAAGAAAATTGACTTGTGAGGTAAAACAGTTCAGAAATGTTTCTACATCTTTCGTTAAATAAAGCTCTTGTTACTGCAGTTTTTGTGTAGGAATAAATAGGATAGAAGAGTCACTATTTATATAATAATATATTCTGAGATTAGTTCGGAATTAGTAGTGGATAGAGTTTTCTTAGTTCTGTGATATAACTGTGTTCTACATGAATATGTATGTAAAATGTCCGCTTTATCTAATTCCGGAATGCTCTGAGCGGCCTGGATTGTTTACACTGTATATACCGCCTGGATATACTATGTGCTCAATTGTTTTTCTGTGGAATATTTTATGCATTCATTGAACCGTACGCTGTTGGCAGCGAGTATAAAGCACAACATTGTTGTTTCTGTTTTATGTAATGTGTCGGAATTCCCCGGGCAGCGCCGCTGTTCAAGGGAACAAAATCCTCCAGTCTCCAGGGGCAATGTCGATGGTAGTCTGATGCGGTGCTTGGATGCAGACAGAAGTGGCTACGTACATACAATATTGTCTAGCCTGTCAAAGCTCTTTCATACATCTTTCACAGCAACTGAGCGAATACAATGAGCTGCCACTGAAAATAAATTGCAAATGGGAACGAGGGATTCCAATAATTTCTGCATAATCTGGAAAACGGGAGTGCACTGGAGACATATGATCAGAAAAATATTTTATATTCCATGACGGATTAATGATATACTCTGCATTTTTACAGCGGAAACTACTTTTGTTAAAACAGTACTACTTAGCACAAACCAAAATTTAGTTTGCTTATTTCATTGACATTTACGGATTTCCTTCTATGGATCCCTCATTCTTTAGCCGTGAAGATATTACCATATTATTTCTAAGATAGAGAACTTATGAAATTCGCAAACTGATTTCCATATTTATTATGTTATTATTATTATTATTGTTATTATTATTATTATTATTATTATTATTATTATTATTATTATTATTATTATTATTATTATTATTATTATTATTATTATTATTATTATTATTATTATTATTATTATTATTATTATTATTATTATTATTATTATTATTATTATTATTATTATTATTATTATTATTATTATTATTATTATTATTATTATTATTATTATTATTATTATTATTATTATTATTATTATTATTATTATTATTATTATTATTATTATTATTATTATTATTATTATTATTATTATTATTATTATTATTATTATTATTATTATTATTATTATTATTATTATTATTATTATTATTATTATTATTATTATTATTATTATTATTATTATTATTATTATTATTATTATTATTATTATTATTATTATTATTATTATTATTATTATTATTATTATTATTATTATTATTATTATTATTATTATTATTATTATTATTATTATTATTATTATTATTATTATTATTATTATTATTATTATTATTGTTATTGTTATTGTTATTGTTGTTGTTGTTGTTGTTGTTGTTGTTGTTATTGTTATTGTTATTGTTATTGTTATTGTTATTGTTATTGTTATTGTTATTGTTATTGTTATTGTTATTGTTATTGTTATTGTTATTGTTATTGTTATTGTTATTGTTATTGTTATTGTTATTGTTATTGTTATTATTATTATTATTATTATTATTATTATTATTATTATTATTATTATTATTATTATTATTATTATTATTATTATTATTATTATTATTATTATTATTATTATTATTATTATTATTATTATTATTATTATTATTATTATTATTATTATTATTATTATTATTATTATTATTATTATTATTATTATTATTAATTATCTATTATCACTATTACTACTATTACTATTATTATTGCCGTCCTCGTATAGAGGACTTACATCCTCCAGGATTTATACATTAGCATATGGGGTCAAATGCCTGTCTAAGAGCAGCTGGACTCTCAATCATAGAAAATATTCAACATGGCTAATTTGTCTTAATGCCTGGTATGACAGTGAGAAAGGAGATATGAAATGATGGTGAAATTGATGAAAAAAGGGTGTATTATGAAGCAGTCGGTGGAATGAGCAACGAAGGACATTACAGAATCCGAGAAAGCTCGCCCAGACACCGTTTATCCACCACAATTCCACATACGTCTCCGGAATTGAACCCAGAACCCTTGCAGAGGTCTCACCACTCGGTCATGGCACGCACTACTATTACTGGTTTACTGCAACTTATTAATCCTTTACAGAATGCTGTATTTTCTAAACTATTACACAGAGGACAATGGTTTGTTACAACTAACGAACTGTAAACTCCGCAAATTTGCATTGTGTGCCAGCAACGAGGTAGTAGGGCCTTCAAAAAATAGCAACGAAACAAGGGTTCACAGGAAGATAACGAACTGGACTACCGCCGGGAGGTGTATCGTGTTACCAAGGGACACAGTAAGAACATCTGTAGAATGTGAGGAGAAAACTTTATGAGGCTTTGGTTCTTTTGATATAACACACATAGTTGTATATGAAATACTTTGGAAAACATAACATTTTGAAAACGAATGAATCAGTTTTAGTATCTATTATGAAGACAGCAAATATTGTGTATGTATGAATGTAGAAAATATCAGACACCACTCATCGATTTAAATAATAATCTTTAACTCCTATTTATTTCTGATGGACATGGACTATAAAGCACCTAGTTGAAATCAATGAACTATAAAAAGCTTTAAAATGTCTGTGTATTAAAATAGAACACATCAGAATTACAAAAGAGCATACTAGCGAAGGGGATCTGGCGTCTTATTACTCCATAGAAAATTCATGTAAAATAAGACAAATGGTATGGATATTTCATTCCAAACAATATATATGCTCACAATTTGGTAACTAACAACAGCAAAACAAACCAGAATCGAACATATGTATAATGCTAAGATATTAATGTCAATAAGAACTTTCATTTTTTTTTTTTTTTTTCCTTTTGCATGCTGTAATCAAGTTCATATCCATTGCGAGGGTATGAACGTTAGACATAAGTCAACCGATATTTTATAATTAACAAAGATGATCGTATATAGAGTACCGCACAAAGAGGTTTATACTGTTTGAAAATTATAAAATTAATTCCATAGCATTCCGGACGATTCATTACTGCTAATGAACGTCACTTTTAATTTATTCCACATTAAAGCATGTACCGTTTCCTGGGATGACTGTAAACGTGGAAGCGTTAAATTACCAGAGGTCCGTATAGTATGGTTAAGGAAAGGCACAAAGTATTTCAAAATTAGATGTTTTTAACGATATCTTTATGCTCCTAAATTCTCAAATATAACAATATACAATTTCTCTTGTCTTCAAATCTTTAACAACAATTAATTATCCTTGCCACTGGTTATATATTATTACTTCTTTAACTGTATGAAAGTATTTAGGGTTTCTCTTGTTGTTTAAAGTGCACTAACTCCACGAAATTTGTCTTGATTGATCTGAGCAACACAGGGAAAAATTTGGGATAGAAATTTAGAAGATTTATCCAGAACTTACAAAATGAATCGAAGCCAAACAATGTTGTTCCCAATGTTCCTACGTACCGAGCGACGAAGTGCAGAAGCAATGTTCAGTGTCCGAGATCCATGTCAGAAGTCCTCTTTCTTGTACCGGAGCCTCCCAGACGAAAAGTCCAGGCCGATCCCCCCGGTGCAGCGTCAAGCAATTGTCCAAGCTTTTGGCTCCCTCTACAGGCGAAGGTAGCGCTTCCTAGCGCTCAACAACGGAACTCGTAAGAGACTAGAAGTAACTAGGCAGCATGACTGGTAGTCTAACGAGCTGGAGATCACCAATATAACTCAGGAGCTGGGGGGAGTAGTAGTTAGCACGAAGTAGATGAGTCTTAGAAGTGATCAGAAGCAATGATCAGGTGCAAGCATCATCAGTAATGCTTTGAACACATTTGTGAATTGAAAATTATTTTAAAAATATTAAACCTAAAAGTGTGTAGATCTCTTTGTGGGAAGCTCTGAAAATGTCCCCTGAATCCAGAAGGAAGTACTTTTAGAAGACACTGTTAACTAAACATCGAAACGTTATTTGAATACAAAGTTTCGCATTTAAGATCAGGCCTTATAGGTTTCGAAACGAATATTCTTAATAATACACCCTGCTCCTATCAGTTATACTAAAAAAAATTGCTATTGATTTTCTTAAAGGCGGTTCTAACGATTTTGGTTGAATTATCAACACCTAAGAGTATGCAATTATTCCCCGATTCTTTGTTGTTTTTGTTTATATTCTCAAGTCCCCGATATCTTGCATAAACGCATTTGATTAGTAAGTCATAAGATATAGACAAAAACTTTGTATACAGATAAAGGATTTCGCCACGTTCGAAGTACATTGCTATTGGTTTCAACTGTCAATGTTTTCTCACTCAATTTTTGAAGTATTAATGGACAAGTCATGTTTCTTACGATGTCATGCTATGAGATGTCAAAAGCAGTATATAGCGATTGTGTTTAAAACGTTTAAAAGTATTAACATAACGATTCACGTTTATCATTCATGTAAATAAATGCAGACATAAGCCGCAGCAAATAGCAAATGAGCGTGAAACAGTTGAGCTAATATGTCAGTTTACGAAGCGACTACCGACTGAAGAGACTGCTACAGACGTATATCAAAATGAACAAGTTAGGCGGCCAAGTGACGTTACACTACTATCAATTTGATTTGCTGCGATTTTAATAGTGTCCCAGTGATTTCTTGTCCATAATCTCACAGAAAGGCAGTTACCGAGTCGACAGAAAACGTCGGAAAATCTGACTTGAGATGGCAGTTTCTAATGGACTAGTTTTTATGTTTGACGTAGACATCTTGAACGAGCCTCGCATTCGGAAGGTCCGAGGTTCTGTTCGTGCTGACCCATAGTTCTCCGGGCTTGTAGGCAGATAGAACGCGGTTCCTATTCTTCCAAGACTTTCCTGTCGGCTAGTTATAGTACCTGTAACTTCCTTCATTATCCTCTGTTATAGGACAAGACGAAAAAATGCTGGGCGGTGGAGATACCATTTGTAGCAGTTTTTCCTGGCGTCGATCGGAACTACTCAGGGACCCCTGCTGGGAGCTTTAGGGGCGGGTACCCTTATGGGGAACTCTCTGATGTTATAGATGGTTTATGGATGGCCTTGGCCAGCGACGGTTGGCTTAGAACAGAAAACATTACGCTCCCTCCATGCTCTTATCTGGATCTAGTCACCCTTAAGATCTGTTCCCTCATCCTTCCCTCCCAAGAGCCAACAGGGAGTCGGATGGCCTATGTAGGGTCTTCTGCTCCCATTGAGGAGACCCCTCCGTTGTATGTACCTTTCACGTTGACAGGCTTGAAGCTTGAACATTGCAAGCTTTTAAGCTTACGTTTACTTAAATCTACATTTTTATGTTTACAATTTCACTGTGCATATCTCAGTTACATGATTTTATTTAGATTTTAAATTTACGATGTATTTAACGTAAACTTATTGTGAACTACAATGTTGGTTCAAACTCATAACTGCATCAAACAAGTGACTTGTAGTCACTTGTTTTTTGTGAACTTAGTCTAACCCACACATTATCATTATTTTTATGAATCAGCCTGTTTGCACTTTTTTGTGCTAATGTGCTTAAGCCTTGTTCCTCGAGAGTAACTCGTAAGCCCGGGAATGCATTCAGCTAAGTTCTAAAACCGTGTTCTCTCGCCTGTAAACATCTTTTCAACTCTGTTGCTGTGGAAAGTTGCATTAAATATTTAAAATAGCAGACTACAAAGCCCTGTAATGTCGCGGGCGAATGAAGACAAAGAACGTAATGTTGCGAGACTTTTATTCTTATTCCCTCAGTTAAACACCTTATTCCCTCAGTTAAACACTGGCACCCACCCTTCTGCCCCTAGCAGGTGGAGCCCCTGTCCGTTGTGGGCTCCCTCATCTAGCAGCGGGTCATAACTCTGCACGACGGAAGGAATGGAGATGGGCTACCAGACGGGACGTTTGTGATTTTAATTAAAGACTTAAAAGCGAAATTAGAGGCCTGCGGATGTTAGCCACGTTTTTACTTTCGCCCCTACCCTCTTTTCTCCCCGGAATGCGATTCCTGGAGACTTCATTACCTCCGGGAAACGCATGGGGTGCAGGTTATTTATACGTGAAATTATCACAGCAAGAGGGGATGAATCTTCTCTGTAAAGGGTAAAGGTATTAAACACTAAATATATGAATGTTTTGTTCCTGATATCACTGCTATTAAGGGGTACAATGAGTAAAGTTCACCTTCATTTTCTTGCCCCTTGCGCAAATTTACATGAGCTGGATTAGGACTGAAACCCTCTTAAGTGCTTAACCTGAGATTAGTGTAACATTTTCATATTATCCTTACTCATCCCAATATATTTCATCGTTATTTTATATGAAATTATTATTTCACGTCGTTCGATATAAGCAAAAGAAAAAATATTGCTGCTCAGGGCTCAGCGCTTTGTAGGGTCACTTTTAAGAGGAGATTAAAAGGTCAGTTGGATTAAACGGTGACATTTTCTGTTTTAGTATTATATTATTTATTATTTGAAATTTTGTGAACATTTTTACGTAGTTTAGCGTTAGGAACTTATTACAAATATTTAGATATATATTTGAAAATTCTGCTGCATCGGAACTTATTTTCATCGTTTCAGGAAAAAAAAAAATTTTGTTAAAAACATGAAATTCAGCTGATCTTATAATGGAATTTACACTTCAGCTATTGGTACCACTACTGCTAAGATGGCCTACTTGTACGATGGAAAAATAGTAAACATTGGAATTTTAAAAGCGACTTTTTCTTTCATATTTCTTTTTCATTTTAATGTTCCCGTAAAATACACTTACTGTTACAGAGGTACAGTTTTCTCAAAAACTATTATGACCGATTTCAACAACAGATGTTAAGACCTAGCAATAGTTACAACAGAAATTGCTTTTACCAACAAGTGTTAGCTTAACACTAGTGTTAAACCTCTTGTTAAACTAACAAGCCATATTTCTGTTGTTAAGTCATCAACAATTGTAGAATTATCAAAATGGCTGGCGTGAGCGCAGCTTTTGATGTCGATTTGCTATATTTAAGACCGTCAAATGGCATTCGTAATAGAGAACGGCCTATGAGGAGAAATGATTTTGAGGAGCTATAAAAATAACGTTTTCTACGGAGGTATAGACTCTCGAAACATGTTGTTACGAAGTTTATTGAAGAAGTATAAGAGAGGTTAGAAAATGCATGGAATAGGAATATGCCGATCTCGCCTTTGCTTCATGTATTATCTTTGCGATTTTATAATTCACTGAATTATGTAGATAATACATTGTCCACCTCCCGTCTTGAAACATTCAAGTCACTCGTCACTTCTGTCCTTCTTCGCAACTCGTTTTAATTTTATGTAATACTGAAGAGGTTGCTTCGTACTTCTGGTTGTGACATTTGTATTAGAATTACACTCATTTCCAATCTTTCCTACATCACCTCTTTAACATTTACCACATCCGTCATCTTATTTTCCACTATATCCTTATATTATATCTTTCTCCATTGATGAGAAATTTGCCCGCCTCGGTAGCGTAGATGGTAGCATGTCTGCCTCACGTTCACGAGGTCCCGAGTTCGAATCTCGGTCAGGGTGAATTACCTGGATAAGGTTTTACCGAGGTTTTCCCTTATCCTGAAAGACGAATATCGGGCAACTCTAAGCTCTATGGACCCTGGGCTCATTTGAGCATCATTTCACCCATTCTATTCATCGTCCGATATGACTTAACGTTGGAGGACGTAAATTACAACAAAAATGATAAGAAATTTGTCCCACGGCTTCTCTTCTGTTTTTTCCACCCGCCATTTTTAGCTGTGTGTAAACGAAAATAAAAACAAACGCGCATCACAGTACGTTAAAAAAATAATATGATTCATCCACAGCCTTCTACGTCTATAATATTTACAAATCTCTCGGCGTTTAAACATGTTTGTTAACATTTTCAGAAAACAAGTTTGTGAGATGCAAGAATTTTAACACTTTTGTTAGCGCTGTAAGAAATGTTACGTTACATTTGTTAACTCGATGTTAACATCTTGGTGAAATCGGGCCTTGAAGATAAATATCTCAAATGTTAATACATATAAAGCAAACTATAACGGAGTTGTGGATCTACGTTTGTGTTTTCAGTGAGCTGTTTTAATACCTTTTTGGTATCGTAAATTAAAGAAAAATTTGTTGTTGTAGAAAAAGAATTCTTACATTTACATAAATAGACCTTAAATCAAAAACTACATTCTTATACTTAGAAATATTGCCTAAAACAGACTTCTCCCCTTTTTTATTCTCTCTACAGCTTATCTACAATAAGTATGGGAAGAACTGCATTTCACACAAAAATTCTATGCCAAAGTTTCATTAGGAGTACGCGTTTTGAACTCCGTCAATGAAAAAGATCATTTTTAGAAAAGGTTTCGTCTGTACGCATGTGTTTATAAAAGACGCAACTTGACAACGAAAACGCGGTAAAACACACAAATTGGCATATAGGTTCCACATCCTCCAAAGATTCTTGCTACGTGAAGTTTTGGAATAAATCCCTTCCACCCCAAAACACTCTTTACACCGAACATTTTTGAGCATTCTGATTTTCTCAAAAAATACCTAAAATGATGTGCATTTCATGTATTTATATAACAAATAAACTATATAACCTCAAATTTTCTGCAATTAGCTCGTGCAGTACTTTTCAAAATGACTGTTGTAAACTTTTAAATCATAAATGAGAGAAATACTTACTGCACATAAAATATAAATATTATTAAAACAAATAAAACGAAATTTCAAACACAACAGATAGCGACCTATCTTTTAAAATGATTTAACTATTGCTTTGACCTACCCTTTGTACTGTCAATAGAATCTATGTGTTAAAAAGAGAAAATGTGTGGTGTGTTTCGATGTATATGTATATGGGGGAAGTAATCTCAAAAACCACACCACAGATTTAGGCAATTCTTTCATAATTGAAAACACCATCCATTCTAACGGACATGGGCCTGTAAAGCATCCTCTAATTTCCTTCTGATAAATTGCTATGATATAAAAATGTTTACGAAGCACCTATATAGTACCTAAGAACACACTGGATTTATAAACGCACATGTTTATGAGGAAAGCCTTGATTCTTTTATTCAGGTTACTTCACAAAATAAAAATAGTTGCTGCACTCTGCAGAAGACGAAAACAAAAGCTAGTTACATTTTATTGCCAGGAATATACACAGATGGACATTGTGTAACATGCAACATGCAAAGGGTTTAAAAAAAAAAGACAGTCCAACCTGTGTTATCTTTGTTTACTTTTTAATTTATATTTATAAAATACTGCGATGTGTATACAATGGAACAGTGTCAAACCTTCTATATAACCTGGATCTATAGATATATGCCCTTCAACTTTTGGACGCCAAAAGCTTCTAGTAACCTCCACATAAGACAAATTTGCGTTATTTCCTTTGTATTAGTGTTGTAATTAAACATTTTAGCATGCTAAAAATTGTATAAAGAGACACAGAGCTGATAACTTTAGCAATAATTGAACAGATAATTTATATTGACTGAGATTAGTTTTTTCAGTGGTCGCAGAATGTCTTTTCCACACAGGAAATATAACTTGGGAGTGGGGAACTTCCTTTCGTCATTGTAGCTTTTATATTACTAAATTACGCATGGGACCAAAAGGAAAACACAAAGATTTGAAATTTAAACTACATCTAAAAAGTAACTTGCCCATTTCGACCACTGCTTGCTCCACTTCCAAAGAGTGGACTACTTAGCAATTCCAGAACTTTGAATAATTTCGAGGAAAGGTTAAGGAAGTCAGATAGTGTGCTGAGTGTTACGTCCTTATGTGTGAATATAATGAAAGTTGTCATTGTATTAAATTACAATTGTAAGGGGTAATGGACTCGGGCATACCAGCTAGTGTGTGATGAAAACATGGCTGTAAATGTTAATCTCGAATATCATAAATTTGAAGAATTAGGTTTAATCAGGGGCGGCTGGTGGCTCTGAAAATCGGTGGTTTACAAAGTTATCCATGCAATTTAATTTTTTAAAGTAACAAACGGTTGTTTAAGCCTGCCACTATATACTTCTGTATTCACAAGTTAACGGTAATTCACAGCGTATAACACAACATGCGTGTCTCAGAAACACTCTAGAGCATAACACTCTTCTATTTATGCAGCTAAAAATATATCTTTATGGCAGACTTCAAGTGTACATTGCAAGATTTTTTTCTGGATTGTCTTGGAGGTCCCCTTAAACACTGCAGCACTCTCCAGATAGGTTTTTCAGAACACAGTCTAGCTCTGCACGACGTTTATAAGTCCTCGAAAAATACCAGGATTGTTTGACGTTGCTGAATCATCGTGTCCTCGTAGAGCTAACTCAAAGGCTCCAGAAAACCTAATGCAGTTAATAATGTTTAAAACATACCTATTTTGAGCCACTTTCTGGTTGTGTTCTTCAATTGTTCTCCGATATGCACTGTCCATCTGCTTTGCTATATTTACATTGCCAAGCATAGCAAAACTGTGTTTTTCATGTGCAGTTTTGAAGTTACGTAATTTTAGCGCGATCATGAAGATGCTGCAAAGCATTCACGCCATGTTTTGTCCACGGATCTTCACCGCCAAAGAGAACGCAAGGAAAGCAAAACAGGCTATTTTTAATATTACAACCACACATCAAATTATATTTCTCATATACATTGTTTTAAAGTTCCTGTTCAAATATCTTGTGTTTGTTTTGACTACCTGTGTGATTTTTATATTTGGCGTGGAAACTTCCAAGTCGCTTATTTTCGTTTTTTTTTTCTTTTAAGCTCATTTTTAAAAAGGGTGTGCTATAGACACTTTGTGGAATTCATTGTTTCTCCTTATATAACACAATATTGTATTTAAATAAATCACTGAGCCTATGCTCTGGTAGGTAATAGTAATCTGTGGTAATATTTGACCGATGCGAACATTTAATATGAGAATAATAGGTGGCGCTAAAATCAGAAGGAGAAGGCTTGGCATTTACTATGCTCTGGCTGCTAGGTTAACCAACCTTATGCAGCCCTAAGCCCCACCCTTCCCCCCATACTTGCCTCGGCAGTCCCTAGGTCCATCCTGCCCTATACCTCCGCATTGTTTACCAGTGGTTTGCAACTGAGAGTGAACTACTTGGCACCTAAAAACAATACAGCGCACTGAGGGCCACTGCACTAGACAAGGTCGAACTGAACTCCAAATGGAACGTGCCCTTGCATTAAAGGCAGACCCAGCATTTTGGTTGTAGCACAAACATGCTACCCCATTGAGAAGCCGCCCCTGGGTTTAATTGATAGAAGACAGTACAATGAAAGTCATGTGAATGTTCCCCTCAGTGTTTTAATGCCCGCCGTTGCTGCATATACCTATACCATGGCCAACGAGAAAATAAAGTACCTACAGTAAACAAAACACCGGTTTGTATCACTCCGCGTCCACGTGCGTTCCGAATGGCATTACTGTTACCGTGTCGTTAAGTATAATATTAATGTGTATTAATAATATGAATATGCATTTTCAACACAAAAAGCACGAATTTATTCAAGCCAACCGCTTAATCGCTTCATTAAGTATAATATTAATATAAATTTTCGACACTAAAGACACATTTCTTAATATCCATGAAAATGAACTGCTACTTACGTCAATTGCAATCATCTGCTGGAAATTGGGTCGATACTCTCCAAGTCAGATGTCTCCGTGTCTGTCGATCCATCATCCCCTAGATGTATCACGCGTTTTTCCACGACGGTGTCAGTAATGCCCTCCAAGTCCCAGAGGTTTTGTTCCTCGCGAATCACATGCTGGTCACAGGCTCTCCAGTTATCAGGTGTTATAACATGGAATGCTGAGTCTACTAGCGTCAGCACATCTTGCAGTTTGAAGGTCGAGTTATTTCTGGCGACGTAACCCTTCACCTGACTTCACACAATCTCTATGGGGTTCAAGTAACAATGATGAGGTGGCAGTCTGAATACAGTATGACCCGCAAGTTTTGCCATTTCGTTAATTACGTATTTTCGTACTCTTTAGCACGAGACTTGACCATTGCCAGCAAGTCCACCTTAACATGACCCTCGTGGAAAATTATATTTTAACTCTGTGGCCATGTTATGATGTCATTTGTTTGGTATCTATCACAATAACACTATTTGGTTGTAATTTGGGGAGAATCTTTTCAAACCAGGTTTTGAAAACTCGCCATTCATTTCTTTATGATAGTCTTCCGTTGTTTTGGAGCACGCCACCCTCGACTAAGCCATCATCACTTCCTATGTGAAAAACTATAAAGAAAAACTAAAAACTAAAGAACCTTACCCCCTCCGCCTGGGATTTCTAAGCCCAGCACTTAAACTAGATCGAAATGCATGGTTTGTTTTTTATTTCACTGTGGTGTCAGTCTATACTTTGCTTGTCGTGTGTCCCTCGTTAACCCACTCTCGTCTAAATAATAAACTTTCCGCGTTTTACGGAGTTCCTTTATTTTGCGGAGAAAATCTCTTCGCCATAAAATAATATCACATCTGTCCGCAATGACATTCATGTCTTTTTCTGTTCACAAATTCGAAACCAATTTCCAGCTGCAGTTTGTGGAGGTAAGATCGTTTGAAGTCTGGAAGCTCGGGATCAGAGTTAACATTGCCCGCCTGGGTAGCGTAGATGGTAGCGTGTCTGCCTCACGTTCAAGAGGTCCCGAGTTCGAATCTCGGTCAGGGTGAGTTACCTGGATAAGGTTTTTCCGGGGTTTTCCCTTATCCTTAAAGACAAATGTCGGGTAGCTCTAAGGTCCATGGACACCGGACTCATTTGAGCATCATTTCACTCATTTCATTACCGTCCGATATGACTTAACGTTGGAGGACGTAAAATTTAAAAAATAATAACAGCCAACATCACTTTCTTTAAGGAGAGAGGTTCATTGTTAACGAAGAATTGATGAACTTTTCAGCGGATTGTTGACCTCAAAGACCCATCATAAACAGCATCCAACACTGATCTGGCACGTAGTCTCTTCTTGCCGGAAGTTGAAACTTCGCCAAATGTGGCCTTTTGCTTGCGTGCTGGAAACCTACACACCGGTAAACTCAGATGTTAACTTCACCACTTCTTCGATAGCAAGTTCTGGAAATTTTTCACAGAACTTGTTAAATACATTCAATATTATTATCTTTTCACCACTTCGTAAAGACTTTCCACGCGCATGTTTAGCAGTACTAGCCAGTTCCGCATTGATTCAGACCTGGATACGCCTCTCAGTTTCTATATACGCCCGCAGCATGATTTGCTTTAATTACAACCTAACCTAACTATTAGTATATGTTTTTATAGTTGAAATATGCTTAGTACACACTTGAGTGCTTTAGCAAAACGAAGGCAGACTCCACACCTCAGTAGCAAGGGACTATTTTCATGTAAAGTGTGAAGAAGGCTCACCACAATCAACGGTCACGTGACACTGATGACACATCAAATAATCACTGCTAAAGATGTTCTACAACTAAGTTTAGGGTACCCATCCACCATTCGCTGGGTATGAAGTCTGAGGAAGACATTTAGGGAATATACCCTGTAAGAGAGAATGGTTCTGGCGAGACTTGACATAACCTCAACCACCATCATCAGTTACGTTTGCCCTTATAGAACGTCCAATTTCAACGCTGACAGGTGGAAAACAAAGAGTTCATGCTGCCCTTAGAGGAAAGTATTTCCTTCCGTCCACAGGAGTTGACAAATCGATATCATTTAGAAACACTTTGCCTTTTTGACAGGGGTGATATGGAATTTGTCCGTTGCTTCCTTTCACATCGACAGCCCACTTGTGTTGCTAGGCAGTGTCATGCAGGTTGCTCATTCCTGGAACTAGAGGAAGCAATGCATTTTCCCATTGCTGCTTTAGAATATTTGATGCTGGATAGAAAGGTAACTGATGCTACAGACGTCACGCTAGGTAGGCAAACATCTAAACTTGCTTGTGCAATTTATAAATACAAAAAATAAAAAGCACTACATTCTAGCAAAATTTTTAACAACCCCAGTTAAGATTTAAATAGAAATTTCTTTATTATTCTAATAAATGCTCTGTTCCAGCATTATGAAATGAATACTCTAAGGCTTCCGACTGATATGGTAATATTGTCTGCAAGATAATTCCAGTAAAAGAGGCGATACCCTCAATATGCTCTTTTCATTTGAACTCGTATAATGCCCATCGATAAATTTACCTGGATGATCCTGAAAGACAAAAGAATTGTATTTTGTGATATGGGAGAATAGGATGCTAGACTTTATTCATGAATGGAGCTTCAAGCTCCCGGGCATGAGACGGAAGTAACAAATCGTATGAAGATATAAGCCCCAGTTACGCTCGTGGGTCACACAATATTTTTGTTTCACTATTATATGTATCCAACGAGAGGTTAAGAGTTTTTCGATAGATATACAAGTGTGAAGCACAAGTAAATTTATCTGTTGAAACTTACAACCTCTAAATGGATTAATTAAAACTATTCCATGAATACAATACCACAGACTCTATGAATAAGTACTTTCTTACTTGTGTTTAAAACATCATTGTCTTAGCTGTCACATAACAGCGTACTAAATGAATGAACAATTGAATGTTTTGAAATACTAGCCGCTGCGAGCAGTGGGAATGAGAAAATCGCCCAAAATTAAGATAAACTAAAAGTATAATACAACAGACACACTTTTCCGAGAATTTAATAGATAGACAGATCGCTTTATTGCTGACAACTCTGGCATGCATATCAATCCTATTAGTAAGATAAGAATGAGTGAAGTTGATGCTATTTGTGCTAAATCCATAAAATTTCAGGTTTTTACAAGTATCTCGTGTGAAACTTTGTCGAAAGCTTTGATAAATCCAAAAATCGACTTGAGACAAAGTATATTTTTCAAGATGAGTTAGGCAGTTCTTAACAGAATTAATAACTTCATCCACAACATATTTAAGAATTAAGATTATTTTTACGTGCATTGCTCGGAAACATTATTTTCAAATCCGAAAGTTGAAAGTCTCTTAGATTTCCTATAGAATTTATGAAATATATTTCCAGTGCATTTCACTGCATTAAAAAAAAACTGATGTTGAAACTAATGCAGAGAAACTTGCAACATTGGTATGGAACAAACGGATTTTGATGGTAGTTTGAGTTCACTTCTTGATCTGCCGAAACAACTCTACACCGTGAGGAGAACAATGATTTGCAACACATCATATTGCACGTTGCAATGTGATTTTATTTCACTTCTTCCCCTAAACAGTTTAGGCATTTAGCCTCTTCCGGCTCCAAAAGTCTCCATCCTTCTATCTTTTCCTCAGTCTCCTTAGGTTTCTTCGTCCCTGTGGTTGGTAACTATATGCTATTTTAGGAATTTTATGTACTTCCAATCTATTTAAATGCTGCTTCCAGTTGGTTCTATATTATATTATTGTTTTATTTAATTCTTCTATTTTTAATTGTTGTATTTCATCACTTTTTCTCTAGTCTTGTAATATCCAACTATACTTCTAAGGAACTTCATTTCTGTTGTATATTTCTTTTACGCTTTACCGTCACTGTCCAGTTTCTGAAACATGTGTTACAATTAGGGCATCCATTGCTTTATATTGAATCTTTTCTTGCTGTATTCTTTAGGGTTCATTTTATTGTACCTGCTATATAGTTAAATTTATTTAATATTTTATCGATATTTGGTTCCGATATGTATGATATTTCACACCCGAAGTAATTAAATTTTGACACTTGTTCGATAGTTTTATTTTCTAGAACTATTTTAGACCGAACAGGATGAATCCCTCTAAATATAGTTTTTGTTTTGCTTATAGACATTTCTAATTTATATGTTTTTGCTATTTGATATCACTTATATACAATTCTTTGAAGATTATTCTCGCTTTTTGCTATTAATATTTGATCATCTGCAAAACCCATTGTTTTTACTGTTCGTTTCCCTAGATCGATTCCCTCTGTCGTTTGCTGCTTCCAGGATTTGATCATGTTTCTAAATGTAAAATAAACAGAGTAGTTGACATTTTGAAATAAGTATTGGTTCTCAGTTATTTAACGTGATTTTCGTTTCTGCATATAATTTCTATTACGTTTATTAAATGTTTTGTATTCCTTTTTTCTCTCCGGCTTCCCATAACTTTAATCTAGATATTTTATAGAAGGCTTTTTTGTAATATATGAAGAGAATGTGTGTTTCTAAGTTAAATTCTTTTCGTTTTTCAATTATTTGTTTAAGGGAAAATACATCTATACGAAATCATCCTTTCCTAATTCCTGTCTGTTCATCCATTAAACGCATTTCTATTATTCTTAATATATTTATATATAATCTTCGTATAGAGTTTATAGGCTGAGCAGAGTAAGATAATTGCTATAAAATTTCAGTTTTAGTTTTATCACATTTTTTAAATAAATATATTTTTTCTATTTTCCATTCTTCAGGAATTCTTATTTATGTCCAACAGTTATTATATAATTTTAATAATATTTCTTGAAAATTATCCGGAGCATGTTTTAGTAATTCAGTATTAATGTTGTCTACGCCATTTGCTTTGTTATTTCTACTTTGAAAAAGTTTACGAATTCCTCTAAATTTAGTTCATCTACTGCTCTTTTAATTTCGCGTTCTTATCAATGTTTCATATTGCTGCATTACTACCAAGTTAAAGCCAATTTTTCATAGATAGAGCATATTGTACGTAGCTGGCTTGAGTAATGCTGTGTTAGTGTTGTTGGTGGCTTTTTTTTTTTTTTTTTTTTTTTTTTTTTTTTTTTTTTTTTACAATTTACGTCCTCCAACGATAAGTCATATCGGACCATGAATGAATTGGGTGAAGTGATGCTCGAATGACTCCGGGGTCCATGGAGCTTAGAGTTACCCGACATTCGTCCATCTGCATAAGGCAAAACCTCGTTGATGTTCCTTCATCATAGGGATGATATCATGGTTTCTATCTTAGTAAAAATTGCATATTAAGGCCCATTTCTGAAGATACAGCTTGCTGTTATGTCACATGGTATTCATTATTGACTGTATGTTTTACCACCTGACAGATTATTCCTTTTGAAATAGCGAATACATAATCTTTGATACCGAAATTATGGTTTGCAGGAGCAAAGAATAATGATAGACGTAAAAGGAATGTTGGTTCTTTGTGACGACCCAGGGCAAGGTCAGTTCAGTTGGGGAAAGTGTTCTAACAAAGCCATGAATGAAAGGAGCAGTGTCCTTAGAAGGTTTCTAAAGGAAGTGTCACTTGACGTATATGAATAGGGAATTCTTTGGATCATTTACAATGGCGACCTAAACAGCCACAAAGGGACTTTGTTTAAAAGATTTTGAAAAGGGAAAGTAGAGATATATATACACGCGCGCAGTTGTGGTCAGGGAGGCAGTCGTCGGTGTGTAGCCGATATGGCTATATCGCGGCTAGAAAGCCATTATAAATATTCTTCGGCGTGTAGCCGAGATATGAGGAGGGAAGTCAGACGTGAAGTCTGTTAGAGCGGTCAACTTATTCTGTATTGAATATTTGTCGGGTCATCAAAATTTATCGAGAAATATAATTAGCATTCAGTCACTATAAACCGAGATTGGTAACCCTCGGTCGGCAGCTTCCATTTCGAGGTTAGAAAAGAAGAAGCAGTGAATAAATAATTTGGAGACGGGCATTCCAGTGTTGTAAAATTTCCTTCTCACACACATCCACGCATACCCTGAGAGAAACCTCATTGCTCGCCGACTTCTGTGTTCGCCATTATATTATATTTGCATCAAATTGGCGTTACAACGTGGACTGGTGTACACCCATAATCATATTTGCTTCAAACTGGCACACAACGTGGAGCTGTGGTAACCTGTGATCTCCACCATCATCATTTTAGTTACATCTTAAAGCGTGTAGGGTCGATTCTCTTCAACTAATGATCAGATATCGGTGCAATTGCTTAAGTTAACTTGTGCAAATAGAACAAAACCAAGATTTGCCATGATATTTGGCCTCATTTCATTCCTCCATCTCCACTGTTGGATTTCTATTTGTATTCTAAGTACCTTGTTTGTGTCAAAGATTTTGCATATGAGGTGACCTGGCGTTCGAATGTTTCTTGCCATCGCTGACTTGAGCAACGAATTCCAAGAAAGTTGCGCTTTTATACGGCATAGAAATCCTATGTAACATATTACAAATAACAATTTTACAGAAATACAGAAATGTCCTTAGACACACAAGGACTAACGACCCCTTCTCTCTGTCCCAGTTGGGCGCTGGACCTTGCACTTTACTTCAGAGATCTGCACAAAGAGTGACGTTTCAGAAAATCCTTTGCTCAAAGAATCCTGACTTTATGGTGAAAAAAGCGACCCAGCAACGCTATTCCAAGTTCCATATATCTGCTCCTAATCTAATGTAACCTTACCAAGTGGAAAGCATTCCTCTACTACCGACAACTTTAATGCTATCTACGTATATAATTCATGGCCCGAAATATACTCCCAAGTTTCTACTGTTGGCTGAGCAGCACTATTTTCTTTTTTAAGCAAAGTTCATCTTTCCTCGTTTCTTTTTGTCGTGCTTTTCCTTTATCATCGTGCTCTCTGTTTTCTTACTTTCTCTCCTTCCTTTAGTATGATGTATCACTTCTAGGCTGTCGCGTAAAGAAGACGTATAGAGGGAAACAGTTCCCTCTCTGTCGCCATGTTTTCTGTTTCGCTTGCTCTCAACTCTCCTTCCCCCTCCTGGATGTACATTTTCATTTCCATTCCCTCTTTTCGCCGGAAAGGGTCAGGATGGGAGCCGCTCTCAGTTATGAAATGAAAAGTGCCCTATTAAATATTTAACATTAATGTGCGATATGAATTTCATATCCAACTTCTGGCTACCTTTCTCCATATCCTTGTTTAATGCACGTGAAGCGAACCTCGCTATTCCGGCACAAGGAGTTTCGGAACAAATGCCATGCGATTTCATTGCTTTCGCTTGTTATTTCCAGTGTTTTACATGGAGGGAGCGCCGTTAACAGTCCAGTACACTGAAATGTGAATCGCGTATACAAACAAAAGCTATCTCTCTTGAACTGGCTAGGCAGTAGGAGAGTTAATATGCCTGTTACTAAGGACTTGTTGATTTAACTAAAATTTAAATAAGCTCCAAGCTTTCCTCAAGTGGATAAAATCGCCTGAACAAATAATATAGCAGTTATTATCTTGAAAGCTAGAAGCCATAAATTAACTGTATTAAATTGTCTCTTGCTGTATTCGTTACAATGGCACAGAATTCTCCGACATTTTTATTTTCTCTTACACCCACCTACACATTTCCTTGCAGGTAAATGAGAGTAAGGAAATACAGCAGGCTTAAGCAATAGCCACATCTTATAAGAACGGATCGCTATGCGATGGTTTTGAAATTCGGATCTCTTTACAAAATCGCGAGGGAAAAATGACAATTTTTAAGTTGAAATAAATGAGATATTAGATAGTATACATATTTAATAAATAATAACTCAGAGGTGATTAAGGTCATAAAGTGTTATCTGAGACAGTGTAATCTAAGGAGGTCTACCAGTTGCATAAAGGTCATTGAGAATAAATAGGACCTCATAAGGTATTTCCAGAAAATGGAATATATTTTGTCCAGTGGCGGCTGGTGAACATTTTTCTTTGTGGGCCAGGTGTGAAGATACTTGTAAGCAAAGTAGAAGTGGGGTTATATATCTTTAATTGCATTGCCTAGAACACTGAAATATCAGAAATATGGCGAAACATTATACAATTTAAACATCAAGCAACTGACAGTGAAAGATAAAATGGAACTCATCAACTGCCAGTGTTCCCTGTACAAGAAATGAGCACGTCTATTCTAAACTGAGAGTTCACTGACTGAAGGGATATCTTTGTGTCATTATGACAAATCACTAACAGTTCATTTTTAACTTCTCGTAGGAGATCATGGGATTGTAATTTGCTGCAAATATTGTCAGTCAGCAGGGAAATTTTATCTGAATGCAATAAATTCCTTTGGATCAGTGATCCCAAAAAGTATTGAATATATAATACTGTTGAAACCGTTCTTTCACTTGGTTCACCAGGTTTACTTCAGAACCGTAATTCGGTCGCTTTCTTGAGGTGGGAGCAAAAGTTATTAACCTAGTATCTTCAATTTTTCTTACGAATTTCAGAAACAGCTAACTCAGAATACCCTAAAGCACGATTTCTTACTAAACTAACTTACAGAAAATCTTCTGTTCTTTGCTTTCTTGTTGCATAAATGTAAAATTATTCGGTTGATGTGCAACTAATCGTTAAATTTGACGTTTTTCTTCTACCTTTAATGAATGTAAGAGACTCTTGAATAAATGGTCCACTCTATTATTTTATAGCTAACTATTCTGTCCACTAAACAATTAAGATTCCAATAACAATCACACGAATGCTAAACGTAATGCAACGGGCCGCAAAGAGTTGGCCCCAAGCATTGCTAAATGCTATGAACGAAGAGGAAAGTAGGGGAGCGAGGGAAGTATAGACACGTGATTGGCAAAGTGTATATAGAGAGATGAGGAGTGACCATGGGTCTATAATCTGGCCGTTCGCGACAAGGAGGCTGGTGAGGTTGTCATGTGCAATACTGCGGGTGTAAGCTGCGGTAATCATTAAGAATCGTGATATAATAAATTGTTTGCAACGATTATTACAAATGAATAAAATATAAAATAATGTTTTCTTTAAATTAAAAAAGCGCCTTTAAGTTGCATGATATTGCCGGAGGGGCCCGGCCCCTCTGGTCCTTAATGACAGTCCTCCCCTGATTTTGTCATAACAATTTCTGAAACATTTTGCTGTTTTAACCAAAATGATTTAGCTATTTTCGAAGAGCGTAACTAAAAACTTTTTCATGCAAGTTTTCATATTTGACGAACTTCTTGTTTTAACTATGCAGTTCAGAGATACATGCAAGCAAGCGCGCGATTGCACGTGCACATGTTAATACATGTTTTATAATTATTTCGGGAGACTGAAAATGTTTATTTCCGCTGATACCCACTTAAAATACGTAAGTAGTAGAGAAAATACCTCCAGTACCTACACTTCAAAACGCGAATCGAATGTTTATGTGGAATGTAATACTCTCTCCGGCTAGGGAAACATCTTGAATCATTTACTTGCAGGGCTACATAACGTGATTCCCCTTCTGGTGTATGTGTTCTCGCCAAATTGGAAGAGTGCTTTTACAAATGGGGACTGAGCAATTGATTAGCAGGAACATACCGGGCCAGTCGGAGATAATCAAAGCGTCAGTTAACATTAACAGGTTTTCCATCGAACACGGAAAACAATTTTACTGCCAATATTAACAGATTAACACGCTGAGTCAATTGGGTTTTCAAATTGACTTAAACATGTTACAATTAACAAGCTAAATTCAAAAAATGTTGGAGTTAAATTTTACACAGTGTAAATAAGTCCAGGACGAATAAATACAAATCAGTTGAAGCCATGAGCCTGCTTTATTATGTCATTAAATATAGCTTTTGTTTTCAAAGCAATTTGATGGCCTTTCTATGCATTTATTCTGTTTTCGTGTTAATAACTAACAGGTGAACAACATAGAACGTTAAAGAGAAGGCGTAATAATTAGCCTAAGACTTTTGGCAAGGAAGGAACACACAAACAGACTGAAACATCCATTTTAACATAGCCCCCAGTAAAGATTGCTTATTGATATTTAAAGTTGTAAAATGTTAGGATGAATATTTAAACATCCTATAGGTATTATGTGATCGTAAAAATATAGTAACCATGCCGATGACTGATGACAAAAGACTTCCAAAACAAGAGAGAAGAAAACATGGACATAGTTTCCTTACAAGAGAAAAATGATTGTATTCTATAATGCATGCAAATGTGTGTTAAACGAATTTTAAATGTTTTTAAAATAAAGTGCAATCTCAATATAATACAGAAAATATTATTTTTAAATAAATCGTCGATCCGAGACTACAACTTGTGAACTAATAATCAAAAGCTCGCCGACTGTAACTAGATTGTGGAAAGGGTAATAAACAGTCACAAAATACAATCTGCACCAAATTGGCATCCCAACGCGGGGCTAAGGAAGTTCATCAAGACTTAGGATTCCTTAGCTTCAAAACCAGGACGAAAGAAAATAAATTCGTACTGTTACGGACTTCAAGCGGAATGTTCGCAGATAACAAACCACCTTCCTTACAAAATGTTGATGTTTGTAAACGACATCCATCAGACTATGTTACCTGAGCGTCAATCACCCTAGGTGGCTCTGGTTGGTGATGGTAATGGTTCGAATGTATGTAACTTGAGGTCAATTGCTTAATAACTCCTGTACTTGTGTATATAGACAGTTCCTCTTGAATATTTTGGACACAAAGTTTAACACACACGAATAATTAAAGTAACACCAAAGATAAAAAAATGTCATTATAGACCTGAAAATGGCAGCGAAATTTAAACTGGCAGTGGAGGAATTATTGCGTTGTTATCATAGGGTAACCATCCAAATGATTTACACACACGGCCCATCGTTCTCGTGGTTAAAGTGAGATAAACTGTAATAAAAACATTGTTAAGTTAACATTTTCTTTAAACTGATCATTAAACTGATTATTAAAGAGGAACCAATGTCCGGAAATGTATGGTTTGGATGCTGTAGAACGTTTAAGTTAGAGAACTGGGCGGACGAAAATCCACGTGTGCAAGTCGTTCACAGTCACCAACACATGTTTAATGTCAACATATTGGCTGGAATAATTGCTGATCATATCACTGGTCCATATCTATTCCCAAACAGGCTAACAGGACCGATTTATCTCGCATTTCTTAGAGATATTTTGCCTACCTTATTGGAGGACGTCCCACTAAACATTCGGCAGGTAATGTGGCCGCAACACGACGGAGCTCCAGCACACTTTGATAGAAATGTGCGGAATCACCTAGACGTTACACATCCAAATCAATGGATTGGTTGAGGAGGTTCAGTTCCATGGCCAGCTAGATCACCAGATCTGACACCACTGGACTATTTTCTGAAGGGTAGTATGAAACCCATGGTGTACGCTACTCCTGTAAGGTCAGAGGAGGACCTCATTGCACGAGTACATGGAGCGATTGCCATTGTCAACCACACTTACAGGAGCATGCACGTGAAGCTCAGCGCCGCCGATGTAGGTAGGCTCTGCATTGACGTAGGAGGTACCCAGTTTGAACCCCGCTTGTAACTTTAAACTACTTTGTGCTGCATACAGTTTGTTCGTTGTATTGACGACATGGGCAACTTGATGGTCTACTGCGCCTAAACTGTGCGTTTCCGGACATGGGTTCCTGCTTAGAAAATGATCAGTTTGCTGTCCTGCGCAACATACTTAATGTTAATTAATTGTTCTTTCACACTGGCCGTGTATAGGCTAAATTGTGGAAACGTAGAGTCAGACTGAAAAATTCAATGCCATAGCCGGGATTTGAACCACGGATCTTCTGGTTTCTGTCCAGCCGCACTACCATTGTGCTACTATGGCCAACGTGCCGATATGACATTAAATTCTCCATCTGTCTCGTATTTTCCCGGTAAACCACTTAGGAGTTCTCATAAACACATGAGACAACTACCTTAATGGCGTGAAAGAACAATTAATTTCCATTAATTGACCTAATAGTGGTTAACTATAAAGCTCGGGCCTTCAAGTACTTAGAATATAGTAAGTCGCCATTAAGGTATTTGTCTCATGTGTTTATGAGAACTCCTAAGTGGTTTACCGGGAAAATACGAGTCAGTTGGAGAATTTAATGTGATATCGGCACGTTGGCCATAGTAGCACAATGGTAGTGCGGCTGGACGGAAACCAGAAGATCCGTGGTTCAGATCCCGGCTATGGCATTGAATCTTTCAGTCTGACTCTACGTTTCCATACTTAATGTTGTCGGTGCTTTTTGGATCACCCAGTATGCAGTGAAATATCAATATCTTCTTAGTACTAGGTACAGAAAATAAGTTTTTCAAGAAATGAAACACAGGGAATATGGATATATACAATAAAACTGGTAGTAACTTTGTTGTCATTTACAATGCATCAGTAGTCACATGTTTTATATCCTCAATTACTGATTTATACACAGCGGCGATTTTGGCATCAAAATTAATAAATCATTTCCTTTGAGGTCTCCAATAAACCTCAGGGTCTGTGAAATAAAACCAGGTTTTTAACCCGGTTAGTGATGCCTTTAATCTGCCCCTCAATTTTATACAATTAAAAATCTCGTTTCACTTTTCATTGCTTCATTAAATTAAGAGAAAGGAAAAATGACCCGAAAAACAACCAAAAAGATAGCTGTGTAATGTCAGGCCGCTTCCAATGGCTTAATGCAGTCGACAACAGTAATTAGGGAACAAAGGGGCTCCTTTTTACCTTCTGTTGGCTTTCATCTTCATAATCAGCGAGCTGGCTTAAGTACGACATATTGCGTTGGTGTGTTATTTAAAAGTTATAATTAACTGTTGTGTTTGAATTGTTCAAATGATAACTATAAAACTAGATTACGGAAGTTCGCTATTTTCTTTTTAATTTACGTCCTCCAGCATTAAGTCATATCGAATAATGAATAAAATGCATGAAATGATGCTCAAATGAGTCCAGGGTTCGAGCTTAAAGCTAACTGACATTCATCTTTTAGGATAAGGGAAAGCCCCTTGGAAGAAAGAAGAACCTTATCCAGATAACTCGCCCTGACAAAGATTCGAACTTGGGAACTCTTGAACCCGAGATTGCAGAGTATATGATATCCTAATTATTTTTCCAAAGAAAAACTTCATATGATAAAAACTAATATTATGTAAATTAATATGTATATGTAGTTCATTAGGAGAGCTGTTCAATAAAGAATGATAACACCTTTTTTTGACAACGTACCTTTACTCATCCTCATAATTTTGATGCTCTTTCTCAAAATAGTCTCCCCTGAAAGCGATGCACTTGCCCAGCGTTTCTGCCAATTTTCAAAGACATGCTGAAACCATTTTTGAGAGATCCTTCAAAATCGCCTCCGGAGCCTTCACCACTGCTTCTGATGATGGATAATGCCTCCCACGAAGGCGTTACTTCAAGTTAGGGAATAGAAGAAAGTCACTTGGGGCTAAATCCAGACTATAGGGAGGGTGAGAGATGCACTTCACGTCGATTTTTGCAAGATATTCAGCAACAACATTGGCAATATGCCGCCGCGCATTATCGTGGTGCAGCATCCAGCCTGCTTCATGGAAATTTAGTCTTTTAATTTGACTTTCAATGTTTTCAGGACATTCCTATAGTACTGTCCAGTTCTATTTTCTATATTCTATTTAGTTTCAGAATTTGGTAAAAAGCATCTTAATAGTTAATATTAAAAGAATGTATTGTTGTTTAAAATTATATTTAATCATCATCTAAATTAGAGATGTAATATATAAATTTCTTTTTGAATTATATGTTTAATTAAGAAGATTAAAATAAGAAAAGAAAAGAACCAATAAATTTATTATTCTTGTGGTTTATTTAAAAATAGGTGCTGGTTACCAGTACTTTTAAATGTATGTTATAAATAAAATAAATTTAGCTGAAATTTTTCTCAGTTTAAATTAGAATTGCTGGCTTCCAGCAATTATCAGTAGTTTTTTGTAGTTTTGTATAGCTTTTGTTATTTAGATTTATCTGTAATGTTTGGTTAAGTATTTAAAAGAATATTAGAATTGTGTTCAGTAGAGATTTGCTGGTTACCAGTAAATTTTGTTGTATTATAGGTAGTAGTCGTTTTTGTTTTTGTTTTGTGTTTTTTCAATTTTGTTTTTTTTAGTTTTTGTAGTCGTAGAAATCTGAAACATTTATGTTTCATTAATAATGTAATTTTATTAAGAAATAATAAATGTAAAATTTGAATGTGTGCCCCGGTATAGTTTCAAGGAGCCGGGATATGATGTTCAGATTTTATTTTATTTCATTTCATTTATTTTAGTACTGTCCAGTTACTGATGTGTGTGCAGGTTCTCGTAAGGGAGGGGATCCGTCCCCTTCAGCTGCCGTGGTGTGGGCGCTGCGGACCCCTAGCACTCGTGGTACCTCTGGCGTTACTAGAGGAACCTCGGGCCGAACATTCGAGCCCCTCCCTCTGGGAGTTGTTCGGATTGGGTTGGTCTCGAAGGGGCAGGGGTTCCCAATACCCGTGGGTGATCGGGTACGTCTCCGGACGGGGTTGAGGGAAGCCATTAATATTTCCGAGTACTAGCCTGCAGAGCTAGTAGAAGGTGTGCTAGATCGCCAGGCGGCCCCATCGACGTCATATTGGTAGCCTTCAGCTTTTGGTGTTGGCGCGCGTAAGTAGCGTATCCACTTCCATCCCGTCTTGTGTCCTTGGACCAGATGGGGGGAGGCTTGTTAGTAACCCAGGTCTTGTTCTATGCAAAGTCCCCCGGAGGACGCCGGGCGCCTTTTGGGACAGCTTGGATACTCTCTGGTTGAAAGAGGCCTGGGTGTTGGTCCTACGGTCCAGGACTAATGGGAGTAGAACCTCTGGACTCAACTGTGTGTGCAGGTACAACATGCTGATAAACCATTCCAAGAATATCAAAGAATGAGATGAGCATAACTTTCCCAGCAGAAGCAACCACTTTTGCTTTTTTGGAGGTTGGTGATAAAGGAGATTTCCACACTGAGCTTTGCTGTTTGCTCTCAGGATCAAAATGATGTAGCCAAGTTTCATCAGCAGTGATTACGTTTGAAAGAAACTCCGGATCTTCCTCTAACATCAACTTTAACTGCATGTTACCTCCATTACAGCGGTAGGCGATACTGAACATGTCTGAACTTGCCTGGTTCTCAAAGACGGGAACCAGGAGTATCAACAATGAAACTACCACGGCGTTTTTGTTTCACATTAAGCTAACAGAATACAATAAGATTGTATTTTAGTGCGAAAAATTATGACCGTCAAAAAATTAAGATCATTCTTTATTGAACAGACCTCATCACGAGTAATTTTCAATTTGTACAAGGAAGTTATGTCACCAGTTGCTTACGTGTTATATTGAAATGGTATTTATTTGTACAGTTTCCATTAAATTTTCACTACAATGACTGTAACATCGAACAAGCACTATTATACATCCTAGAAAAATATATGAAATCGCTGACTCAAGATTTACTGGCTGACCTCAGATCCCCTGGCTATAAGGCTTTGGTTTTCCTAAGCAGCTTGGTGTCATTTCTTCTTGACCTTCGCTTCCTTTACCCTAATCCGCTTTTCTCTTAACCTATATAAGAATTCTCAGATAATGAACAGTTCTCTCTTCATCTCCACAAAATTTACATATCCCTACCTCATTACTTCTCAACCCTTTTACAGATATTATTCCTACTCTCATCCATGCTATGCCTTCTCTTCCAGTTTTGTCACATTGATCTATATATTTTTCCCTACCCTATTCAGTCTTTAATTGCTTATAAAATTTCAAAGATTTCTTTTCTTCTATACTTTCCCATATCTCCTGCCTATCTATGTCTTGTACTCTGTTTCTCTCTTCCTTCCAAAAACCGATATTATTTGGCTCCTCTGCACTCCATTGATCTCCCATATCTATCTTCGATACCATTCTTTCCAATTCCGACCACCAACTATTATGTGTTATATTAGACTACGAATAGCTGCAGTTAAAAAATATGTTGTCCCTCCGTGGTCTAGGTGTAACACATCGAGCGCCTTGCCTTTGGTCCGCACTCGCAGAATTGTTGGTTCGACTCCCATGGCCGACCTTCCTGAACCATTGGGTTTTACAGAGATTTCCCAGTGTAACTGGACTCCGGCATCCGTCGATTCAGCACCTCGTTGCTACGCCGTTTGCTGAAGAATTCTATTTGATGATATACTTCCGTTTTGATGATAACTATTCCCCTTGTAGATATATTTGACCACGGCTAGTCGGTAGAAGCATTAAACTCACTTCAGGTCATAGTCACGGATGAAAAAGCTTTGGGAGATGGTGAGGAGTTTTAAATAATTATGCTGATAATATTTTAAAACTTTGTTCGAATTTAATGATTTATGAACTCCTTGTGTTAGTTGCATCAAAATACACAGATTTCACACAATAATATTTTACAACATAATCACAAGGATAAACCACGGATACACATCCGTGTGCAATGGTGGATGGTAGCCCCCCCTCCTCAAAAAAAGCCAAAATTGTTTATTTCTCCTTGGTTACTTCATGACAACCAAACAATTTTAATCTCGTACTCTTACTTTAAACAATTGTTCTATTCAAACTTCGTTTAAATAAGCAACATTGAAAATAATTGTTTCACCAGGTCGCTAGGAAAATTTTGGGAAGAATAATTACATGTTCCGGACCTTTTGTCCATTTTACTTCCTTTCATCTGATTAGCTGTTTCAGTAGTTCAGATGTTGGCAGGGCTTTCGGTGTGCATGACACATCTATTAGGCAATTCTGCACATCTCTGTCGCCTGTGATGTTATAGCCCAAACATCTGCGATTCCTTTACCTCATCTGTTCCTCCCGGGGGTGCATGCACCTACTAGGAGTGAGGTATTACATGTCACCTCGTTATCTAATTCATCCTACTTAAGAGGTCTTGAAGGAATAACTTATAGAAGAATGACTACGCAACGTGAAGTAAATTAACAGATTTCCATATTTAAGCGTCTACCTCGTAAAATAACAGCAGGAGAGTAAAAATATTAACTACTTTCAGATATCTAGGTAATAACTCGGCTGTCCAAGTTCAAAGAATGT
>CM060958.1:30632864-30640364 GCA_030765055.1 Mantis religiosa | reverse complement strand
GTCCTGCAACAGAGAAATACGAATTAGAAGGTAATGTAAAGCAATCGCATCGTATGCTAGTGCTGCGAATGGCTGAATTAGGATGGCTTCACAATCAGGTACGAAACTTCTGCGAAAGGCCACAGACGGGTTACATGGATCGTTGTTTTACGCATATTCTAAGAGCATATCTCATGGATTATTACCACTGCATATCCGTGCTTCAGGCTCTTATCCTCAATTCTCCAGAGAACTCACAGGCCACGAGGCATACGCTGGCACCCTTCAACGCTCAACCAAGTACTTGTCTAGAGAGAGAACACCTAACCTTACTGCAGCTTTTTGTCTGGATACAAGAACCAATGAAACGTCTCAAGATACTAGTGGCCATGATAATCGCTTGCCATAACTTGAAAGGTGGACAGCTTGCATCTTGTATCTATAGCTTCATACACCACGGAGATACTCTCGTTTCAGAAATAGCAAAAAGACTTCTCGAAGCAGTCTGCAAACCCATGATTGAGATGATGTGTCGCTGGATGCTTTACGGGGTTCTTGAAGATCCATATAAAGAATTTTTCATAAGAGAAACCACATGTGCAGTAAATGATAGGAGTCCAAATCGATACACAATTACTGAAACGCTCGTACCAAATTTCATTTCATTGCAAGAAGCAAGAAAACTTCTCTGCACTGGAAAGAATGTATGTTTTCTTAGAGAATTTTCTCTCGGTGACACACCTCTTGAGCTGCGACGAAATATAAAACAGGCAATGGAATCCATCGACTTTGAATATATTACGTCAGCAGAAGAGAACAAAATAACTTCGGTACTGAACTTGGCGTATAGAGAAACCTCTCTTTGCTTGTTAAATTCTTTGAACCTTTTACATAACCTATCTTTTCATTTTTATGCCCTAAGAAATTATTTGTTGCTAGGCAGGGGTGAAGTAATTCGATATTTGATGATTTTGGTTGAGAATGAGTTAAATGAACCTGCAGATTCAGTCAGTATAAATAAGCTATCCTGCAGTTTACAGAAGGCAATAAGAGAAATAACGGATATGCATGAATATGATAAAATTTTTGAAAAGGTTCAAGTTTTTCTCCTCAATAGCGCAGAGGATGATATAGGCTGGGATATATTCTCTCTCAATTATTGTATAGATATCAAAAGTCCTCTTAAACATATTTTGGAACCTCATCTTCCAGTTTATCTCGCAGTATTTCATGTTTTGTGGCGTGCCAAGCGGATGGAGCACATTTTGCTTCAAATATGGTTGATGCTTATGAAGTCCTCAAGGCATCATCCCAGAACATCGCTCAAGTATATCCATGTTCTTACAACCGAAATGCTCCGTTTGGTATACCAGTTACAATTTTACATGTTATTTGAGAAAATTGAATGTTTGTGGCAAAGATTTTGGAATGACATATATAAAGCGGAATCCCTTGAAGAAATTGTTGACTCACATGACAAATTTTTGAATGATGTTCAATATGGCGTGTTTCTTGACAAAGAAACCAGAAAATTTGCTATACGAATAAGCCCCATCTATGCTAATATTCTACAGTTAGAGCAAATAGTTAACCAAATGTATGTAAAGTTCACTGACGATACAGACATTGGGAGGAATAAAGCATACGAGAAGAGTTTTATTGAAGCATGTGACGACCTTCGCAACATGTATGAAAATGGCATTCGAAAGCTCTTACATACTTTAAATAAAGAAAAGGATCTTTCCTTTCATCTTCTTGGTCTTAGATTGAACTTCAACAATTACTACAAGGAATGTGTTCAAGACATGTGCATGTCAAACCAGACCACCACAAATTATAAACAATTCTTACCTCCAGCAGTATTTACAATACTAATCAAAAAATAAAATGGTCTATAAGCACAGAACTATAAATGTAGACTTACTTTAGTGTTTACTAGTGAAACCCCCAGCAACGCTCGAGTTATGTTCTCCCTCTTCCTTTCTTTACTCATTAATTCTCCTTTCCACATCCTCCTTATCTCTTTCCCTCTGTACATCATTAAGTTAATGTAATATTTTGAAACTCAACACTAAAACGTTAGGTAGAGGAAGTGTTTGTCTATCTGCCAACATTTCTATTACTAAGATTTCGCCGAGTAAATAATTCAAGGAAACTTATTAAAAGAAGATTTTGATCTATTCTTTGCATGGAGGAGTTTCCGAAAGCTTTCATGTTATCAAAAATAGTTTGTTTTAAATGGCATGCAATGCAGAACTATACAAAACGTATCTATAATAATTAACTCTGGTAGCAAACAACCAGTAACCATAAATGAGACACAAGAGCCCATTACATAGGAATTCCTGCGGAGTCTAAATTCCAACGTAATTGACCGCGCTTTAACAAGAAAAATAATTTTATTTTATGACACAAGTTTAGAGCTCACTAAAACATTGATTTTATGTAAATTAACCAATTTTGTAACGTTAACAATGTTCAAATAACACTGGGCAACAATGAAAATGTTTCGGGCTTAAAAATAGTGAATTTACAAGTATTTTCTTCTGCTGAATTCAAGAGTAACCATAAAAATGATAGATTAGCTCTTGTTTTGAAGATAAAGTGACATATTTTTAGAGTGAAGATTTTAAATTTGGGGGAATTTTTTGGGAGGGAGTTGGCGCACCTGCCAAAATACCGTAGATGACAACTACAAGCATTTGGTGACAGTGCTCCTGCAAAAATACCATAACCTTGGATGCAACATGTGCCCTAAGATCCATTTTCTCCACTCCCACCTAGACTTTTTCCCTCCTAGTTGTAGAGCTGTTAGTGATGAACATGGGGAGAGATTCCATCAGGACATTTCTGTTGTGGAACAAAGATATCAGGGCCGTTGGAATGAAGTAATGCTTGCGGATTACTATTGGTCTTTGTATACGGATTCTGCGGAACTCCATCATAAGAGGCAAGCTAAAAGACGAGGAAGTCAGTAGGCCACCACTTGATTCTCTTCAGACACGACTATCTGCGAAGTATTTTTCCAGCAATATAGAACTCTTAGCATGCAATTACCCGTTAAAAAAATCAAATGCACTTTCATTGTTGTTAGGATGTATGTAATTAAAATGTATCCTTTTCTCTCAATCCGTTAATATGTAATACTTCCACCTTGTATATATCATAGAAACTAGAGCTAATAAAACTTTTTCTTTGTCATATTTGTTTGTTTTTTTTTCAATCCAAAATTAGTAGAAATTTCCTCATGAAGTGCTCGAAACATTCAAAAATTATTTTTTGTCGCCCAGTGTAATCTTTGTTTGGAATTCAAATTTCCCCAGGTAGAGCTTTCATCTCTAATGTATAATTTTTCTTTCCCACCACATTATTACCAAAGCAGCATGAATAAGAGAAAAATGTACTGCTATCACTATAAGTTGAATGTTATAAGAGATAAAGTTATCTTACTCCTTTTTATGTGCAAGGAAACTATGGGAATGCATTAGTGCTATTAGATGGCCAAGAGTTAAAAATTTAATTTTTAACTTCCTATTTCAGAAAAGTATTAGTTTTGGAAAATTCAGACAAATAAAAAGGAATATCTATGAATCTATTTACTCCCCAAAAAAGATGTAATAGACATAAATTGTGTGTTTTAACGGTTTGCTGTGCAGTAAAATTTTATCTATTGCGGTTTATCAGTTATGGAAAAGTCATTCTGAGCACACTTCCAACAAATTCAAGATAATTTTACTTTTCGTAAAAACATTTTTGACGCTGAATTTTTTGGAAGATTGCAGAACTTTCTCTTGTAAGTGTATAGCAGAGAAATTACAAAACGATGTTGCATTGCATCATCTTCAACAATCGTAAAGAGTTTTTAATAAACTATACAAGAATTAGGATTACTATGGAGCTGATTCGGCACCGAAACCTGTGGTTTTTGGACCTAAGTCCCCAAGTGGGGCAACCCCAGGAGGAAGGATGATTCGAGAGGTGACAAAGGATGGCAGTGCAGAGAGCAGGTTCCCTACTATTTACCAGTTGGTAACTTCCCCGGCAAGTCAACACAACCGGCACCTCATGCGCCTCAGGTCTGCCCGAGACCCGAAACTGTCCTACCGAAGGATGAAGTGTTCACCAGGAGCATATCATCCTGACATGCACCGCCGACACACCCTGAAAGAGACCACCAGATGACAGATGATATGAAATGATAATGGAAATGAAATGGAGGAACAGGAATTTGAGGAATGTAATTAACCTACCCAGCATTCGCCTGGCAACATGAGAAACCCCCCGGAAAAAAAGCTGGGTCAGGAGGTCGGCCACGGGAATCGAACTCGGACCTCAGAAGAAACCACCTGAGCTCGGTATTCATACAAAAGTTCTACTTCTTGTTAATGCAAATGATCGTCATTGCTAATTTACCCATTTCTTATTAATATGAGAATAGAGTAAATTAAGTATTTTCTCTGTGATGGCTTTGAAATTCAATCCTTTTTACATGACCAGGGGAAAATAAAAATTTTGACCCAAAAATCTATATTGTGACTTTGTGGGTTCGTGAAATGAAAAATCCAATTGCACCACTCAAGAATGTTCTTTATTTCCACCGACTTACAGTTAAACACTTGCCAATTACACAGGATTACGTAATGCACACAATTACGATTCACCAGTTCGTCCGTTACAATTCCACTTTGCTCCCGCGATTACGTACAATCCTCCGATGCACGTACACAATCTTCTCGTCCGTACACTAGCACTGCACTCTTACGCTGCTTGCCAAGAACTCTGACTGACTCCACTCATTCCAGCCCTTTTTATAGGAATATCATTGTCTTCTAGAAGTCTCTGGTTTCCGTGAATCACCACGAAAATTCCAGATGGCAGGCGAAGGGGGAAGAGGCGGCCAGCGACAAGTGATACTCCCCTAATCGTCCCCTCAGTTGGTGACTGAGATTAATGAGAGGGTGTAGCTCGGCTGCCTCTGGTCCCTTCTCAGCTGTTGTTCGTCTGGTGTTCCGATAATTGGGTCACAATATCGAAGTTTTAACGGAAATTCAGTTTCGAAGCCATCTGAATCCAAAGAAGGTACTATTGTGTGTGAATGGATGTGGATATGTCTGCTATTTAAGTTCAACACCATCCCGGGATGCGACACGATTTTCAAGAAAGTTTCCCCTACCCCAAACTGGTTATCCCATAAATAGGGCATTTAATTTTAGAACATTTTAATTTTCTAAAAATGGCAGCAACGATTGTGATTAAAATACCATATGCGTAAGATATTTTATGAGAAATTAAATTTATATCCTGAATTTTCTGGGAATGTCCTCAAAAGTCCTCTTTATTCTGGGTGACTTCTGTAACTATTAAATTCTAAATGGTAGTCAAAATGTTACTACATGAAAAGGTGCCTAGATCTCAATAAACTAAAAATTATGGCATACTCCTTTTTAATTTTTTATTTTAATATATTTCAATACATCTTTTGGTTTGAAACGATTGTCAGATATTCCTTGTTATACGTTTGGATTTGCCAATATTATACTCTTTTGAAATGAGAAGTTGTTTAACCTTTTTTCTAAACCTCTTGGCTCTCAAAGAGACCGGGATTTCAAAGTCAACACATACATCCCACTTTTAAGTGATCTTATTCAATATATCCTTATAGACAGAATGCGATTAGAACACAGTAGGCTTAGTCAAATATTTTAAGAAATGATCGCTATGTACTTGGCATCCTTTTCGTTTTGCACGGCCAGCACGTAAGAAAATAAGAACTTCCTATTTTAGCAAAATATAACTACTAACAAATTCAAAGTAATATTAAGGAAAATCTTGAAAATTCTTATCTAAAAAGTACATGCATAAATAGTTTGATTTTATGATATACATAGTTTTATTCACTAAGATTTGACTTCCTTTTCTCATGGCTTGCCAGATAATCGTTCAGAATGAAAAACACTTTAGAGGTTATTTAAAGTCAACTCATTGTCGTAAAAATATTCCAAACATAGGCATTAAAATCAAAATAATTAGAACCATATTTAAGAAAATAAATGTTTTTGAAAAGTTTGCCATGTAAGGCCTAGTTCGGAGTGGGACATTCTCCGCTTCATATCCTTGGAAAGTGTTCAACTTCAATACGAAATTTGATGTTTATTCACTTTCTGTTTACGAGTTATGTTGTTCACACACATACATATGGACATATTTCCAAAATTGTTTTCGAGGTTTAAGGCGCTTTCAGCAACAAGTAATCCCGTTGAAATCTTGGTATGAAATTTATGGGTGGAATACCATAATTAAGTGACCTGTCTCTTTAGCCTAGATGGTAGCGTGTCTGCTTCAAGTTCAAAAGGTCCCGAGTTCGAGTCTTGGTCAGGGTGAGGTTATTCCGTTATTCTGATAGATGAATGTCGTAACTCTAACTCATTTGAGTATTATTTCATCCATTTATTCATCGTACGATACGACAACATTGGAGGACGTTAATTACATTTAAAGTAATCTAAAGTGTGTTCTAGAGAAAGTAAAGATTACTTAGCCCTAAGTGGAATGTATAGTTTAGGATAAAATTGATCATTTAATTGCATACATTTTCCAGAATTATTATTTAAAAGATAACTTTAAACACCTTGACTATTATAATTAATCCTAGAATGGGAAACATCAACCAAATATGCCATGAAAGTGGGCAACGAAGTTTCTTCTAAATCAAACCACAAACTTCTAAAGTAATTTGTTTTCTACAAATAAACTTCCAAATGAGGATAAATCATAAAACATATTCAAATCTTGGTAATTATCTAGATATAGCCTACTTCGTGGAGTACCTCTGAGTAGAATATTTGGTTCAGTTAATTTAATTCGGTAAATTTTTGGGAGTGTAAATAAACATATTTATTGAAAAATCTGGCTACAAATAAAATGTCTCAATAACATTTTTCCGAGCGCAACTTGGATCAAACAGGACGGTATTAATCCTCATTTCTCAACTCCTCTACTTAGGCTGCTCAACCCTTTACAGCTTACCAACCTTCAACGCTTCTTGTGCGAACTACAACGTTTTTAAGTACGTGCTGCAGTACTCAAGGTCGTAACCTAACCTGGAACTAGATTTCAATACCACCACCAGAGGCACTGCGGACAACGCCGCTCTTTCTGAATGAAATACCAATGAGAAAAATCTGGTGTACTGCATTCGAGTAACTTTTCCTACTCTTGTACAAACTATTCTTGAAAATCTTACATATATTCATCTATTTTTTTATTCTTTTTTATTTTTAGTTTAGTTTTACGTCCTCCAACGAATTGAGTGAAATGATGCTCAAATGTGTCCAGGGTCCATAGAGCTTAGAGCTACCCGACATTCGTCTTTCAGGATAAGGGAAAACCCCTGAAAAAACTTTATCCAGGTAACTCACCTTGACCGAGATTCGAACTTGGGACCTCTTGAACGTGAGGCAGACATGCTACCATCTACACGACCGAGGCGGGTATTCCTCTATTTCATGCTGCTCCAGATAT